>JAODLL010004365.1:0-11169 GCA_026546735.1 Forbesichthys agassizii | reverse complement strand
GCTAGAATAACAGGGTCCATGTAAACCCAGCTAGTGATACGCATGCTAGAATAACAGGGTCCATGTAAACCCAGCTATATGCTAGAATAACAGGGTCCGTCTAAACCAAGCTAGTAATACACATGGTAGTATGAGATGTGACTCACCATTCAAAGTCTGCCTCTGTGCAATCACAGGGCCCAGATGTCATTGAGACGGAGTGTGTCTTTCCCGTGACACACCTGGCTGTGGGTTTCAGCTTCCGGTAGATTCTTTTTACCCCCATGAGACACGGCTCACCCTGCGGGGAGGATTTTTAGATAAAACTGAGGTGGATGTAATTCGGGAAGAGAGAACAGTTTCTGTACCACTAGCTGCCATGAATAATTTACTCCGTGCAACCAACCATGTGTGTATTATGGTGTTTGAGGTAAGCTCTGCTGCCTTCCATAACTAAGGCTCATTCTGCATCCTTGTTTCCAGTGTTTTTTGAGCTGACAATGTGCAGCATTCAAGCACTAAAGTTAACAACAGCTTTATTGAGTCTTACACCGGAGAATGTGATACCCGGGCTCTATTTCTGAGTTTGGAAGCATATTGTTTTCTTGTTAACAAGATTCAACTGAACAAACAAAAACACTGCAGCGTAACCGGTGCTTTTCTTTTTAGAAATGTGTCTAGGAAAAAACTAAAGCAGCATGCAGAATGTGAGAAAAATAGACTCGGTGCATGGTTGTTCACTACACCTCTGCAATCCCCTGTACAGTAGGTGTCAGTTAGTGATGGGCTGAACGAGGCTTTCTGAAACACAGACGCAATTAAAACAATTGTTTCGAAGCTCCGTGAAACGCTGGAAACAGTGAAATACTCACTATTGACATCTAGTGACAGGAAAATTCAAATGCAACTATTTATATTGTTATAAAAACGCTTTAGTGGTAATGCATCAGTCTGACCATTTTAGTGCCGTGGGTTAGCATTAAGCATTACAATTATAATAAACTTTGCTGTAAGTGTGGCTTATTGAAATCAGAAATGATTTCCCTAATACGATTTGAAATACATATTTGTATTCATCTGACAATCTCTACTGTGTAATAAACTTGGAGGTTTGTTTCAATATCATGTGACAGTGTTTCAAAACATTCATTACGATGTATTAACTTTAATTGTATTATTTGTGGTATTAATTGTAGCCTATATGTTGTCTGAGACATAAGTACCAAAAGTAAAAAACATGTCATAATGACGCATTACCTAACCTATCCATTGTCTAAAATGTCTAATTTGAACTAGATATCTACCAGGTCGTGGCATGAGCGCAATGTATATTATAATATATATAAGTTTGTGCTTGAAATAGCAATAGGATATTCATTTGATTGAGTTGCTTGTACAGACTTCGTTTTGTTACGTAAATTGAACTAGGGTTGTTTCAATATCACGCGGTATAGTGTTTCGAAACATACAGACATATGGTAGTAAATTAAATTATATGTAAAATATGTAGATAATGGTTGTTGTACATTGTGCATATGCTACATGTTATAATGAGTGGATTTGAAAAAGTGGTTTAAAAAATAGTTTAGGATAAAAGTGCTAGTCTGTAATAATTCCACATATTTTAATTTAGAAACAATATTTTCTTCACGGGGCTAAAGCCATTCCCTTTTCTTCAACCACTTAGACGGCCTTTGAAAATATACGCTCACAGGGCACTGAGGTCGCAGGGATGGCCAAATGCACCATTGCTAGTTTATACAGATGTGGGAAGACCCCGGCATATTTTGGCCCAGTAAGCCAACGGGTCCTCCACTCTACTCAGATAAGTATATGCCAAATATCGTTGCACCTCAACTGTTGTTGTTACTTTCTCAACATGTCAATCTATCATGGGTGTACAATTTCTTTTAAATACCCGAGACAATCCGTAGTTTGTGACGTAACGAAACAATGTCACGTGACTAAGTGTTTCGAAACCCTTTTCCACGTGACCAGTGTTTTTGAAACACATCTCGAAACGTTGTTTCAAGACATTAAGTGTCAAAGAGATCGAGACAGTGTCGAGCGTGAATACCGAGCAGCACATCACTAGTGTCAGTAGTGAGATGCCTAAGTTCTGTCTGGGTCTATTGCAGCTGTATGCTCCACAGTTCGCCGGTGTCCTGAGCTGAAGATGACTGGGGTGTACCCCCCTGCTTAGAAAAGATACCCCTGTAATTGGCTCGGACTGCTGTACACTTTCACGCTACATTTTCATCATTAGACTAGATGGAGCATATGGGCATCTAAACCAATTACAGGCCCCAATGCTGAATAAAGGAACAATCTCCTGGCTCTAGGCCTGAGCAGATTGAAGAGTTTCAGCATGGTCTGAATATATGCAGGGATGTATTCCACTCACACAATCAGCAGGGATTACTGGAGAATATTCAGAAGTGCTCTGGAGGCTGAGAGACCTTTTAACTCAGTGTGGATCACAGAGTGGACTCAGCTACAGTAGATGCCGTCAGAGTAACACATTATTTAATCATTAGCCTAGCAATGCCAATTGGCATACGATCACTGTGTCCTGTTACCCTCTATAAATTGAAGTAAAGAATAATGGCAAATATACAGGAAATAAATAAATGATTCAGGTCAAAGTTCTTATCTTTATGGTGTTACTGATTTGATTTAAGGAACAAACAAAAAGAAACAGGTGACAATTTAAAATATAGTAGAATATAATGCAATAAGGGTCTCAGGATTTCTGTAGCCTATTGCTTTCAAATGATCCTAGAAAACAAAGTCAGGAACCAGATAATGCAAAATCTAACATTAGGGCTAAAACTTCAGTCAGAAAGTCATAAAATAATCATCATTTCCTTTTTTTAGGGGTGCTTATTAAATGCAATTTTACATTTGACAGCAAAGCTTGGAGTATTTGTCTTTTTTCATTTGTTCCACACGTATCTTTTAGCCTGCTCTCAATTTATTTGGATAAGAAACTAAAATGCAAAAATAGCTAAGATACCTTGCATTCAAATCAACGGTGTACAAACTCTGCTCTTGGGCCAATCAGATCAAATCCAAACACAAGGATCAGTCCAAGCAAGGAGGGGCCTCTCTTATCTCCCCACAATATTGGAAGTATTAGATTGGCCCAGTCTGACAAACAAACTGTAACGTAGCAGATGCGGCCAGCCGTCCGGCCCGGGCACAGAGTGTAGAGTAAAACATTTGAAATTTTAACATAAAAACTCTTTGACCACTGGCCGGTTCAGCCTGGAATGGACTACTGACATCAACATATTTCCGGGTGTGTTGCTGTAGATCAGGGCAATTCAACTCTGGTCCTGGAGTAGAAACTGCCCTGCATGTTTTAGATCTCTCCCTGCTCCAACACACCTGATTCTAATGAACGGGTCGTTATCAGGCTTCTAACAGCCTTGAATCAGGCGTGGTGGGTCAGGGAGAGATCTAAAACATGCAGGACAGTGGCCTTCCAGGACCGGAGTTGAATAGCCCTGCTGTAGATTGTCTGCTCACGCTCTTTCACTTCACACACGAGCAGAGCCGTTTCCGTTTTTCGGGACAAGTTCTATTCTTTCAACTTGACAAATCCGCAGTTACAATAGCAATCTGCAGGTGCCATCGCGTTTGGCATTTAAAGCGAATGGGAGATAACACTGAGTATTTTGAACCATGCACCATGGTGATGGATGCCTTAAAACCCTGTAAGACCCGATGTGATGAATGTAAAACGTCACTTAGCTCTCCAATATACACATTTATAAATGTTTCTTTTAATAAAAAAAAAAAAACACATTTACTATCAATGGCAAGACAATAGACCATATTGGGTTTGTAAATGTAGTCTTTAACACAACAAAAATGGGCAAATGATTTTTTGGAAAACGCCTAGTGACGTTTTCGTTGAAAACAGGTCTTACAGTTTTTAAATGCACATTAGATTGTGTGCTTAGATAGTTAAAATAGGGACTGCATTTTATATAGAGCTTTTCCAAACTCATGGCCACTCAAAGTGCTGTAAAGTGTTGACTCACATTCACCCATTCACACACATTCATACACCGACGGTGATGTCAGCCATGCAAGGTGCCACCTGACCACCGGGGGCAGTATAGGGTTAGGTGTCTTGCTCAGGGACACCTCGATACTTTGTGGGGGGTGAGGGGCTTGAACCAGCGACCTCTATATCACGTGGCGATGTTAATTAGTAAAGCCTACATTCTTCCACCGCATGGTCCAAATGTGTTGGGTCTTCAGCATGTTCTCATACACCCAGTACCTGGGGTCTTACCTGATTGTGTAGGTGCCATGTCTGATAATCCGCTTCCGTACACCTCCTATTGAAGATAGACCTAAAGTCTATCTTCACCAGCTGCCACTCAGAGCGGTGACTCACGTGGCCGAAGATCCTGAGAAACAACAGAACACAATGTTTATGTCACCTGGTCGTGGCGGCATGTATAGTGTAGAAAAAAAAACATTGTTTTGTTTCTTTAGAATGGCATCATGTCCTTGCCTGGTTAGTTATGTTTTTCTTCTGAAAGCACACACTATAAATATCAATATTTTGCGATGGTCAAACTCAAACAGTATACAAGGTTATAAGATTGCCTTGATAAATATTACATCTTGAGCTAATTTGAGTGGGGGGTGTTTCTCTGCACTGACCTCCTCACCATTCATACAACAACAAATTTATCACAATCAATCTGTCTATTAGCTGCGGAGGCACCAGACCATGACAGGCACTTACTGTAAAAATGAGTACAAATTGATAAGAAAACAGCATATGATTCTCTTATGAGAACTAATGGTATGTCTGGATGTCGGGTATCTCGAGAACTGCCTTTTGTCAGGAAGAAGGAAAAAAACAACCTTTTCCCACAAATTTTCTAACACTGCCTATGTCCCTGCACTCCCCCAAATGCTGTCTCATCTGGTTTCTATCTACAGAGTATTGTTCTTGGACCTGGATTTAGAAAGGAAGTAATTTCTCCCTGTCCTCCTCTCTATCTCCCTCTATCCATCGTTCTCTCTCTCTCTCTCCCCCTCTCTCTCTCTCTCTCTCTCTCTCTCTCTCCCCCTCTCCCCAGGTTGCTGACTACAAAGCTGACCATGGGGATGTCATGCATGGCATGATGTCATGAAACATTAATGTAATGGCTGCAGGAACACCTTCGGTAACATGTCCCAAAGTTCCAAATATCTGCTGCAATAAGGGGCTCGCTGATATGCAATAATGCACGCAAGCTCTTAAGCTCAGGGCTTATTATATAACGTACAAAACCCACATGGGGCACAAATGGGGGCATTATTAATTAAGTTTATAAGACCATACACCATAGTAGCTGCTACACCAACAGTGTTACACTGTTAAAACTTTTAGAGTCCAAATTTCTTTCCTTGTTGGCCAGGTTTTTTATTTTTTTATTTTATTTATTTGAGCATTTTGATCACTTTCCTCCGTGTTACTCAGACAGACAGTTGCCTACTTCCAAAATATTGATTTTCGGTGTTCATAATCAAGAAACAGACTGTTATGATGTCGGGCAGACCTTGAGAGAGAAATATTTATGTACTTATTTATTTATTCATGAAAAGAAAACAGGCAATCAGGAATGCTAAATCTTGCATGCTTCAATTCACATGCGCGCGCGCGCGCACACACACACACACACACACACACACACACACACACACACACCCACATGTACAGAACATGCACATGCTCAAACACACATTCATCTTAAAATATACCACACACACACACACACACACACACACACACACACGAGTTTCTCTCACGTCATAATGAGAGTCTCCTCCCCCGGCTCTCCAAGCACGCCATCCACGAACAGTGGAGAGTTTGTGAAGCTGTACTTGTTCCACTGTCGACCTTCGTCGAAGCTCAACCTGGAGAAACAATAACGCAACACACGTGACTCATGCTAATCTCCCCGCTGCGTACAGTATACAAGGCGATGACCCAGAGACTTGTCTAACAGCTTCGTTTTGATATTCCAGGCCGCCATGCTCTGCGAACACCCAACTCAGGGAAAATTACTCATTCTGAATTCAAACACAAAATAAAAGTTTAAATTGAATGACAGCTGGTAAAGGGACATATCCACAGCTGGTGGGTTGTTAAACTAGAATAATAACTTCCCCTCTTTCACATTTGCCTCTGTTTGAATAACGTGATAGTTGGAGTCTTCTCCCAAGGAGTGAGTCACACTGTGACAAATGGCGTTTCAGCTATAATGACTCACCATAGGTGTCGGATGGGAAGAGGAGTGTGCCTTATTGCTACCAGGGCTCCTCCTTGGTCGAGGTACAGCACGGCATATTCCTCCTCAAAGATCTGCCAAAAGATCAGACAGAATGAAGAGGCTTGGAGGTGGATCAAATCCTATAGTCATCTGAATAAACAAACTAAAATAAAGATATTCACAAAACATCTTAAAGTGATTCTATGACTTTCTGCCACTAGATGGCACCCTACGCATGTCACTAGCATGTCTAAACTGTGCCACACACACACGCACTACCGTGCATTACCATGCAACGCATCCAGCCCAATTATGTAAAGAAAGAACTCAGCTCAGATAGTGTGATGTCATTCTCCTACCTGGGACGCAAAATCCCGCTCCCACGGATTGGAGTGTAAACATTTTAACAAGGGAGGCAAAGGTCAAAGGTCTCGAACTGCTGAGGCTTTTGTAATTTAATGTGCAACTGACTAGCCACCATTACATCATTACTTCACTGTCACAGAAGATAGTTGTTTGCTGCTATATTAATGTTTAAATAGCATATGGAGCACCTTTAAAAAGTTAAAGGCAGGATTAGTCATTCTCAACCCCTCTCAGACCCCTCTATGGCTCCTCCTGCAGATATCCCACGCTCACCCCATTCTCTACCAATTCGTCCTACAACTATCCAGTTTCATGGACTGTGTGTGTTTGAAACAGCGAGCTGAGGCAGAAGTTTGGAGATCTGGCGACACTTAAAATGCAATCAAGGGTGATAAACAGCCTCACTCCATCTCTCTCTATAATTATTTTTAATTTTTCATAGACACCATTAACGAGCAACCAGGCTTTTAAGTTTGGATGAGGGGCGTCCTAAGGAAAGAGTCACCCAAGTGTGCTGAATGAAGTGACTAAATCACATTGCTCTTCCCGTCTCATTTAGTTATCTGCTACTAGAACTGGGGGAAGGGGGGGGGGCTATTGTAGGCTCTAACACAATCAGCATGTTGTTGACGAAGAGGAGCGGGAAGAGAGTGAGAGGAAGTGTTTATTTCGACTAGGAGAGGGGAGAGGTCAGTGGCGGTGTGGTGACCACACGGTGAGCACAGAGACAAATTAAACAGATGCAGTGTGAGGTTGTGTCCCTGAGATGCAGCCATCAGCCAATATCGCTGATTGATGAGATGATAAAACTGTGATGATACCTAAGGGAGGGGGGGGCAGGTTGTTACACCAGATAATTAATCTATAGATACAAAAATATATATATATATTTTTTTTATATTTATCACCATATCAACTGAACACATTGAAAAAAGAAGCAACTAATAAAAAGCAGAAGTGTATTGAGCGCATTACACATTAGTTAGTTATTCTTTAAAAATCAAAACAAACTCAGAAGCGCTTATCCCCCCACACATTAAAGTGTGGGGGGATATTTGGTTTATTTGACAAAAAGTGTATTATCTTACAATTTGCTTGCAATTGCTGACTATACCCTTTGACAACATAGGCAACATTTAATTCCCTATGTATTTTAATGTATAGTTCAGTGTTTCTTTGCTATATGCTATATGTTTGCTATATGTTTTAAAATCATTTAATTTCATCATTTAATATTTCAAGTACTCATTACATATCTTGTTTTTGATTACTTCACATCGTTAATTTTTATGTTTCTTTCTTTATGAACATTTTTTCTATTACTACATCAATTTACAAACATGTGATTGTGATGAAAATAAATACATACTAAAATAATATTTTTGTTAAAAGAATTACTTTAGCAGTGATTTGGACCAAACAATTATATATTTAATATTTGAAATATGTTTATTTGTCACGTTGTCAGACATAACATATATCACTGATAACCGATTACCGATTACGTTATGTATCTATAGTGTAAGTTAATAAACTGTAGTGAATGAGGTGGCAACATCCAGCACATTGGGCCATAGAGCACCAAGGGCCTAGCCTCAAGACACCATCCTGATCTCGCAAGCATCAGTGTATTTCGCTGTGAGAATCAGGCTGCATTCACACATACGCAAATCAAAAACTGGGCAGGTGATGCACCGTCGCCTTTCAATGTGAAAATCTAAATCAAAGTGTCCATTCCATCCTGCCTCGCAAAAAAAAAAAAAAAAAAACTACAGCCAATTGCAGCCCTGTGGGGTCAACCACACACACACACACGTCCTTGCTGTTGGTTGAGGCTGTGAATTCAGCGGTCAGATTTCACCTGTGATGATCTTTTGACAAAGTGAAGATGCGATTTTCCTTCGCCACAGGAAGCACCTTCGCTCGCATAGAATGGATGCGAAGAGGCGAATATTGGCTTCTGTCAATTTCACGCATTTGTGATGTCTAATTTAGTGTGATAATCTGGTTTTTAGATTTAAAATCTAGTTGGGCTTGTTTCTAATATAAATGGCTTATCTAGTGACTTAATTTAAATAAATGTGCACATAATTTAAGAAATCTTATTAAGTGAATTCCACTTACTGCACTGGCAGACAGTTTTTCTTGTTTTAAGAATTAGTAAGCTCACAACTAATATATTTGCACTTATATTTTATAGGGAATTTTTTGCAGTGCCTTTAGTGTGGAAAGCCAAACCTGCTAAAAAATCCAGTATTGCTGGTCACCAGCATAATGCATGTTTTGCATGCTGGAACCAGCATCTTGAATCAGCAATCTTTCTGGTATATTTGCACTTATATCTGCTGAGACAATGGATCAGATAGTGTATAACAAAGCTCTTTGGTCTTGTTATACACTACTAGATAACGTCTGTTTTCCCTTCACACTGTTGTCATCCACTGCTTTGTCATGCTGCATGGTGCTCAGGAGGACAACAGCCTTTCCTTTCTCCACCCATTGGGCGACAGTGGCGCAGGGGGTGGAGCGGGGCGACTGGTTATTGAGGAGATAGCTGGTTCGAACCCAGCTATCTCCTGACCAAGTGTCAAGGTGTCCCTGAGCAAGACAGCAACATAACTACTTCAGGTGGCACCTTGCATGGCTGACATCTCCATCGGTGTATGAGTGTGTGTATGTGTGTGAGGCTATACTGTTGTGCTTTGAGTGGCCGGAAGTTTGGAATAGCGCTATTTAAATGCATTTTACATACAGTAGCTCACCAAGGTCATGTTACCATGGTGAGTTATTTGCATATCCCTCAATAAAAATAATGATTTGTGGTCATCAAAAATAAGATATTATTTAATTAATACCTTAAATATTACATTATAAAATACATTTATTTCTATGATATAGCAAAGAAGCTTTCAGACATGCATGAAATAACAGGAAATAAATAAGGGTAATTTTTGACCCATATGCATTTAAGAGATACAAAGACGACAGAGCTAACACGTACAGGGGATATATGTTAGCTTGTTTGCTTTGTGTTAGGGTTAGGGTATGTCTTTCTTCTTCTGCTCCTTGTATATAGCCCCTATGAATTATCATTATTTAAGCTTTAGTTTTATTTTTTGTTTCATTGTTATATATTTATATGTCTTGCATGTCAACACAAATGACTCTCCTCCTCATACCTTGTTTGTTTGCAGTTTGGATGAGTGAGCCTCATGTTGTTAGACTGATCCTGTTGTGCCTTGTGTTTACATCCTGTATTGCACTTCCTCAATCCCAATTACCCACTTCCTTTGATCTCACTAGATGGGACCCACTTACTGTATGAATGGTTTACACACATATCTGTACGTACTGTACATACGCATCTTCATTTATTGAAATTCTATTATTTTCAGATATATTTTGTTGTGTATGTGTAGGTATAGGCACTATTTTGTAAGGTTACTAAGCTGGTAAGGTAAGGTTACCAAGATGTTCGTGCACATTGATATCTTGTACGGTGTTGAGGCTTGACAGTAAAGAGACGTTAGCACAAATGTATTACGTGGTCCTGACTTTATTGTTCATATGTCCGTATTAGGTTATAAACATAATATATTTGCACTCATACATGTCTATATTCAGGCCCGGGGTGGGTAATCGGGAGAATCGGAAGAATTCCCGGTGGGCCGCTTGGCTTTGGCTGCTCTGGGATTTTTTTTTTTTTTACATTTGTCACGTTAGTGACATGTGTAGCCTGCCGTATTCTGACACCGCAGCCTCAAACATGGGTTGTACCATGTGAGGGAGTTCTCCCCTCTTAATAGAGTTGGTTGGGTCCATAGCCCGTCTTTTCCAAAGTTTTCTTAGTTAGGCTGCCAATAGCTGGGCTGGTCTGTTCCTGCTGCAAAAACTGTGCCACTTGTTTACATTTTATACTCACAGTATATCCTCCTCACAGATGCTTAACTAGGGTGGGAAATTAGCACCCGCCAAATGCGGGTAATTTTTCAGAGTGGCTGGTAATTTCGCCTTTTATACCAGCCACAGTGGCGGGTCGAATGTAAAAGAAATGTAGGCTATTATAGTCAAGCCTGACAGATCCGCAACTTTAAATATAGCGTGAGGTTGTTTTAGGCGCGACTGCAGGCTATCTGGAATGAGACCATAGTTCTATGAGACACACAAACAAGGAAAAAAGCAAACAAGCCTTCGTTCGTGCGCTGGGAAAACAGGTGGGCGTCATCCGGAGGTACGCACACCGGTGAGATATGAACGGGAGGGGCGCACTGCCCATCGGCGCAGCTCCAGTTTTTGATTAAAACGCTGCGGTGGTTTTTGTTTCTTCCATTTCTAAAAGACAAGGCTAGCTCCACTGTGACGTGTTGGTGTATTAAAGAAACTAGAGAGCTACTTTGTTGATAAAATGATAGCCTGCTAGCAAGCACGTGTGCAGCCCCATTGACAGAGAACACCATCAACGAATGTTTAAGTCTCAATATTCCAATCCCAAAGCGATTGTTATCAAAAGCAACTAATACGGTTAACTTTACCTTGCATT
>JAODLL010004364.1:5000-11169 GCA_026546735.1 Forbesichthys agassizii | reverse complement strand
TATATATAATGTAAACACACACTCCGTGTATACATTGTGAAGTAGAACACACCCACCTTCACCCTGATGATGGCCATGACCCACTTCATGGGCTCCTCCTTCCCATCACAGCAGAAGTGCCTGGAAAGAGAGAGAACACCAGCATGACTCAGGCCTCTGCTCTCCCAGTAACAGGGCCACTGAGACACATAGAGACACATATAGAGACACATGTGGACACATAGAGACACATATAGAGACACATATGGTCACATAGAGAAACATGTGGACACATAGAGACACATATAGAGACACATGTGGACACATAGACACATATGGACACATAGAGACACATATAGAGACACACGTGGACACATAGAGACACATATAGAGACATTCAGAGACACATATGGACACAGAGACACATGTGGACACATAGAGACACATGTGGACACAGATACACATATAGAGACATATAGAGACACATATGGACACAGAGACACATGTGGACACAGAGACACATATAAAGACACATATGGACACATAGAGACACATAGAGACACATATGGTCACATAGAGACACATGTGGACACATATAGACACATATAGAGACACATAGAGACACATATAGAGACACATATAGAGACACATATGGTCACAGAGACACATGTGGACACATAGAGACACATATAGAGACACATATAGTCACATAGAGACACAGAGACACATATGGTCACATAGAGACACATGTGGTCACATAGAGACACATATAGAGACACAGAGACACATATAGAGACACATATGGTCACAGAGACACATGTGGACACATAGAGACACATAGAGACACATATGGTCACATAGAGACACATATAGAGACACATAGAGACACATATAGAGACACATGTGGACACAGACACATAGAGACACATATGGTCACATAGAGACACGTGGTCACATAGAGACACAGACACATATGGTCACATAGAGACACAGAGACACAGACACATTTGGTCACATAGAGACACAGAGACACATATGGTCACATAGAGACACATATGGTCACATAGAGACACGTGGTCACATAGAGACACATATGGTCACATAGAGACACAGAGACACAGACACATTTGGTCACATAGAGACACAGAGACACATATGGTCACATAGAGACACATGTGTTCACATAGAGACACATGTGGTCACATAGAGACACAGAGACAGATGTGGTCACATAGAGACATATGTTCACACAGAGACACAGAGACCCATATGGTCACATAGAGACACGTGGTCACATAGAGACACAGACACATATGGTCACATAGAGACACAGAGACACAGACACATTTGGTCACATAGAGACACAGAGACACATATGGTCACATAGAGACACATGTGGTCACATAGAGACACAGAGACAGATGTGGTCACATAGAGACATATGTTCACACAGAGACACATAGAGACCCATATGGTCACATAGAGACACGTGGTCACATAGAGACACATATGGTCACATAGAGACACAGAGACACAGACACATGTGGTCACATAGAGACACATGTGGTCACATAGAGACACAGAGACAGATGTGGTCACATAGAGACATATGTTCACATAGAGACACATAGAGACCCATATGGTCACATAGAGACATATGTTCACACAGAGACACATAGAGACCCATATGGTCACATAGAGACCCATATGGTCACATAGAGACACAGACACATTTGGTCACATAGAGACACAGAGACACATGTGGTCACATAGAGACACAGAGACACATGTTATCACATAGAGACACAGAGACTTTACTTCTGGTGGCCATTAACAGTACTGCATCTTAGCGCTTCGGATGTGGTAGTTGACGATTAGTAAATATAGATTTCTATCTCCTCGTACTGCCGTTAAATCATTACCGGCCAGCTTTTAGCTGTCCCTTGCGTTAATGCTAAGTGAAACACAAAGTCAAGGTAATCAATTATTCAATCTGAGAGACACTCACCACTGGTGCTTGTCCGAGCAGACTGTGAATCCCCAGCTGTTGTAAACAAGGCAGACCGTTAAATGCTGGTTCGGTAAACCGATTGGCTCAAGATATAATTTAAAATAATCATAGTTTCCCACACAAAAACAAAATATTAACACCAGAGGTTGCAACCTGTTCAGCCAGTGAAAACTTTGGGAGCAATGTAAGGAAAACAAAGACACATGTGTATAGGATGGTCGGGTGGTCTGGGTGTTTGGCTCCCCAGTGTTGACCTAACTGTAAGCATCGTTGAGCAAGATGCTTACAACAACCCAACTGCTCCCAGTGATTGGTCGCACCTTGCATGGCAGCAATCACCATCGGTGTGTGAAGGGGTGAATGTGAGGCAAAATACTGTGAAGCGCTTTGGATTAAAGCGCTATATAAAAGCAGGCCATTTACAATTGATATTGCATAAATTATCTAAAGTATCATAAAATAAAACATATGTATATAAAAAAACTCTCTATAACAGCTGACGGAGGAAGAAGTCCAGCAGTCCCTATATAGTACAGTCTCTAAACCATAGACGCACATGAATGTGCTATGTTAGCAATAGCACGGCTAATGACGCCAACAGGCAGACATACACATGTGCCTTTAAAACACACCTAGCTTCGGCGGGAACACCGAATTGCTTAAAAAGGGCAGCTAAAAAAAAAGAAAGCGAGAAATCTATTCCAGTAATTGAAGAGAGCTAGCTTAGCGGGGAGCGGTGGAAAAATAAACACAATAAAAACACATGAGGTGGAATCTGAAGGGACCGTCCAGGAAGAGGGAACCCCCCCGCACGCACACACACGTGCAGTACGCCCACACGTACACCGCCATGCGTCTATCCCTCTCATCACTGTGTGTGTGTGTGTGTTTGGCGGGGGTGTGGGGGGTTATAAGGAATAATAACACTAGGGGAAATTCTTTAATAAAAAGCCACGGTTTTGCGTCTTCCGGAATGCCCCATCCTCTTCCTGCGTGTGCAGGCACAAGGCGATGGGCGCCAGACACCGCTCATAAATTATAATAACGCCGGATGATTAAAACAAAACAAAGCGTTTTCCCGTTCCCAAATGCTGCAGGGTGGGTGGAGCGGAAAAAAAAAAGTAATTTGTATTTGTTAAAACGCAATTACATTTAATCAATTTCTGCAGTGAAAAATAGCAGGTTCGAGAGTGCGCACACACACACACACGCACACAGATACACGCGCCGTGTAAATAATTCTGGAGGGGAAACAGAGGACAACATGTCTGAGGACAAATTGCGCTCCAACACACACAACATACAAAAACTACACACACACCAAAAAGACAACACGCCAGAAACCTCCCCAAAAAAACAAATAATTAATTCATCTCAATACGCACTAATATTAATTTTGCCCTCACCGACAGGAATGAAGATTAGTGATTCATAATGAATGACGACAGGTTGTTTACCTTGTCGGCGGTCTAAGCTTTTTCCGTAGGCCCAGATAACATCTTGCTGACTTGAGGGGAACCTCTCTTTCCACTTTAGTGCTCTAAAGAAAAAACACACACATCATATTATACTGTATTATACTGTATAAGCATATTACATACTGTATAAGCATACAGAAACACAATTTAGAAGGCCAACCCAACATCACAACCAATCAGTAATATATTTCTAAAACCATCTTTGCACATTTACGCTGCTTGACAGCGTTTCCAGCATGAAATACCCTCAAAGTAGACATGGCAGCTATGAAAGAATATCAATTAATTTTCCGCAAGACTGCTAATTTCCACGTTCCTTGCGTGATAATTAGCCACATTCCTGAGCAACATGATATTACGCTAATTAAGGCAGAGCGCGGCTTTCGTTCAAAGCGTCGTAGCTTGCTAACCACCCTCTTTTCAACGCCTCCTCCACACCCCTGCCGACACAACACAACTTTGCCACCGCCATCAATTATTTACACCTCCTCGCACTCCTGAACGAACCCCGCGTCTGTGCAGAGGAGAGGCACAGCGAGGAATTGGCCTTCTGAGGTACTAAGGCGTGCTTGCTCTCTGTCTCTCTCTCTCTCTCTCTCTGTCGTAAATGCCGGTGTTGACTTCTTTGTCGCACACAGACAGAGAACCGTGGCCTTGAGCATTCTAGAATCCTGGAAGGCACTTTACATGCCGTTGAAAACGTAAAGACACATTTGCGGAGAGATTCAAAGCATTTTCAGGGATTTGAGGCTCAAGACATAGAAGCGTGTTCTAAAGGTTGACAGCGGCACGTGTCAGACGTCGCTAATGTGCGGCTGATGCACATTAGCGGCGTCTGAAAGCGGTGTCTGACAAAAGTTGCAAAGATCCTAGACTGTAGATGCTCGGCCGATACGTCTCAACAGCCACTGACCAAACCACATTGTCATTAGATGATGTGCATTCCACACTGCTTACATACAGGTTCGTGTGTGTGCTGAAAGTATAATCTATTAATTCTACACAGTCTCTTCTCTGTAAATAAAAACAAACAATTTAACACCATCCCAGCCTTGACAATGTGTTCAACCCTATGGCATTGAACGGAAGTGTTTTTGTTTGTTATCAGGTTCAAATATCAACAAGCGTTCTCTATAATGGCTTACTATACTTTTAGCCAAGCGTTCTGTGGTAAAAGTTGTGATACTGTAGTTAACAGCTTTGCTGAAGTGGAAATAACTTATTTTAATGGTTCTCTGATTACATTTTTAATAGAAATGAGCCAAACACATATGGCCTTGGATTAAACTTTCACTACTACTAGACATACATTGCAGTCTAATGCACATCCCATTTTTGGGGATCTCAAAGCAAGACCTCCAAATACTTTGTATTCACGTTATAGAAGCCAAACTATCTGCAGTGGACCGCTGACCCCTGAAAACAAAAAACAAATAAATAACCCACACCTACTTACTTTAACGTCTCTGTACAACAGAAGCTTCTCTGCTTGGAGCACAACATATTTGTCCTGGAATTTATGCCCTGTCAGTAGTTTGGAGAAGCCATCTTTGAACTTCAAACAACCCTCCGTGGCCTGCATTGGGTCTGTCGTAAAACACAATCAATGTGTAGCCCCCACAGACACATAGAAAACTGGGTAAGACATTAGCAGTGTTTATATCTCCTGGTTGGTGTGCCATTTTAGCAAAAGAGACCTGGCCATTTACTGGGGCAGATACTACCTTACTTTACAAACATTACCAGACTATAAAGATAATACAATATTTGCAGAAAGCGATATCAATTACATTTTCAACATACTGCAAAGTGTACCTTTGCTGTCATCCTCCATGTTTTCCCGTACAAGTTTTTTGATGATGAGGAAAGCGGAGCCTGGGTCATCCAGACTGGTCCACTCCAGGACCTGCTCCAGAATCTTCTCTTTGGCATGCAACGGTCGCTCTGTTTGAAGGAAGCAAGAGTTAACATTAAGCAAAGCAAATATTAAGGTTGGTGGAGTGTGGGCTTTTTTCCAGTGACCTGGAAATGCCAAATCCCAGTCACTATACCAGGTCACTATTAGGTAGGTACTGTAGGAATACGCTTTTTTTGTTAGAAGATGAAGTTGCCAAGAAGGTGTTGTGCCACAATGACCCAAATGGCAAAAGTGCATTTCTTGGGTTGTATTCCCGCTCTAAGAATATTTAAATAGGGAAAATAGGAGAGGATATATTATAATCAAGGGAATATAGCATGTGAAATAATGGTAGGCTATTTATTTATTTTATATAACGGGACTTATAAACAACATATGTTGGTGAAGTCGGAGTGACATCGGGAGTGAGCTATATTTAAAGGCTAGCTGTAAAAAAACTCACTTGAATGCTAAGCCATTTGCAAAACTCTTCCTACCCTTGCCCCCAAACCTAAAAAAAAAGGCGAATATGTCATATTGTCATGGAATTATAATTATCTAAAAATGCTATCAGGAAATCAAATCATGAAATCCATTACCAATAGGATGTTGTTTTCCCTGCACATAATAGAGTAGTTCAAATTTGCAATTATCCTCGGCAAATCTGAACATGATTAGGGAAAGAAAAAAGGACACACTCATGTGCGAAACAGGCCTATTAACTCATTGTAATTGGTGCATGGGGAAACATGATAACAGCAAAGAACGTCATTTGTGTGCCTGTCCAGCACCCTATCCCAGCAC
>JAODLL010004363.1:0-11170 GCA_026546735.1 Forbesichthys agassizii | reverse complement strand
CCCCCCCCCCCCCCCCCCTCCCGTCACTCAGGAAGAGAACGGACACACTGAGTGAACAGCGGAGGGGAAAAGAATACTGAAAAGTGGAGAACTTGTTCTGCGCGAGAGCAAGATAGACCGAGAGAGAGAGAGAGCGAGAGGGGCAGAGAGTGAGAGAAAGAGAGAGAGAGAGAGAGGGGAGAAGAATACCGGCACTAGCAAGACCATACGGGAGGGGCCGAGGAGAAGGGGACCCGCAGGGGAGAGAGTAGGAAGGAGGCACGCCGTTTAGGAATTGGCAAAATCGCGGGAAAATGGAAGGGAGGGGTGGAAACAAAAACAGAAAAAGTGCAAAATGAAAAGCAATTGGACTCCCCTCCAAACTCTGGCCTGTACTTTCTAGGTTTCTCCATTCTGCATTTTTCACCGCTCCCTCGAACGCCCTCTCTTCCCCGCCGTAAGTATACACATTCTCACTAAGAATAATGTAAATACTTTCCTGTCCCTCTCTCTCAGCGCAACGGTATTTTACGCTTGCTCCATTTTTCAACTCTTCTACTCTATTGTTCCAAAATGGGTTACCTAGGTTCTTAATCCCCACCCCCATCCTGTTCGTCTACCCCATTTCTCGCTTTCTCATTTAATCTCTCGCTCTCTCGCTCTCTCTCGCTCTCTCTCGCTCTCTCTCTCGCTCTTTCTCTCTCTCTCTCCCCCCTCCTCAGCTGCTCTTTACCTCGGGTTATCTTTTATGTGGTTCTCTCCACTGCCCCTTAAAGGATTACCTCCGGTCACGTTCGGATGAGGGCTTTGGAAAGCCACTATTCAGGACATCCAGTTGTAGGGGCCCAGGTCGGGGAAGGGGTGGGGGGGGGGTCTAAGGCTACGTGTGCACGTGCGTGAATGTCTGTGTCTATCTCTTAGTGTGTGCGCGTGCGTCTGTGCGTCTGTGCGTGCACGTCAGGGCTGTATTACTGAGTTAGGCGAGGCTGGCGCTGGTGGCCCATCATCATGCTACATGTACGCCGGCTACGCGATCACGTTTCACGCTCGACATTGAGGGCATGATGCTGCATTGCCGCTCGTCTGCGGAGACCGCGGCCAAAATGTTTGCTTGAGGCCCAGCAGAAGGCTGGTGGCACCAAGAAAAGAAAAGCGCATGGGTTTGTCTTTTTCTGTCGTTTCATGATTTGCTCCTCCCATGCTTCTGTCCCTCTCTATCCCGTCTTGCATCCATTCATCCGGGTAACCCCAAATCTATCTGAGCCGCCTGTGAGAGCAGAACCCACAGTTCACGATGTGATTCGAAACCGTCAAAAGATTTCGGGTAAATACTACATACTTTTACTCTAACCGATCTTCTTTGTGTGTGTGTGTGTGTGTTTGGGTGTTTAGATGAGATTAACGTGTGAGACATTGACGACATTCATCCCGTAAATAAATAGATTGCAGCCGCACGGGAAAATGCATTAGTGTATGTATAACGTGTATAATGCTGAGCAGCAATGAATTAGAGCAAAGCAGGCTGTACGATGTGGCACAGGTTTGCCACTGTCCATTTGCAGTCCATCTGCTGTAAGCCATTTCCACTATGGGAGTCAACCTCTTTTTTCCTGCAGTATTGGCCTCAGGTATCTCCTGGCATCTATTTTCTTTCAATTTTCTTCCCTGTGTTATCAACCCATTTCTTTGGTTCTTTTTTCTTTAGCTTTGCATTATCTCATCCTGGTATCTCTATATATTGCTCTCTGCTTGTTGTTATCTCGATGGAAGATTGTTCAGTGGAAGTATGTGTTTCTCCGTGATGAATGGTTTGTAATGTAGTATGTGTGCGTGTGTGTGTGTGTGTGTGTGTGTGGTTATATGTGTGCATTGCTGTGTGTTTGAAAGATAAGCCTTGAAACAGTATGTACTACATTTTGGCAACAATTTCAAGGATATATATCTTGAAGTGAGGTTATTAAAGTCCTTGAACCATAATGAACCTTAAAAAAAAGAAAGAAATTATATTCAGAATTTCTGATTATTCTTATTTATAGCAGATATTATTTTCTTAGTATAAATAGAGAAAGCAGTGTTTCTGTTCACAAATAATGCTTACTGCATACAAGCATGCATAAATGCATCAATGTTCTTTGTAAATTGTGTTCGGTTACAGCCAGAGCCATAGAAAGGACAGTTACGCCACAAAATTTTCAACGTGGTTCATGATGGACAGGCAAAACCTACGGCACAATAGTTCCAGGAAGTATATATATATATATATATAAAACTTCATTTTTTGGTAATTAGTAGTCAATAAATGTACCGATTTACATTTAAAATAGAATTGATAGTGTATTTTAGTATTTAGGATAACCTTTGGGAACTGTTTTAAGGCTCTGTTGCTGTGAAAAAATGGTCCATTGGCGTGAACGGAGATGACGCAACTCTCTCTCTCTCTTTGCATGGCTCTGGTTACAGTCAATGGCCAAGTTCTCTGCTGTAAATGTTTAATGATTGAATCCACACACTGATATTTATGAATTAATTTGCATGATTGCCCCGTTATTAGCATTCATATGCTGTGTGGTAAGCCTTTGTTCAGTTGTGGGCCAGACATGACCTTACTATGACCTCCACTGCAGTGCCCGAAGAAAGATGGGAAAAGTCTTTGATGTAAAAATTTGTGTGAGACTAATGTCTGGAATTGTCAGCCGAAGACACAGGAAGGGTAGGGGAGGGAAACCGCTTTGGCTCCCTCCTTCCTCTCTGGACGCTCAACTGGCATTATTATTATTCATTTTTTGGTTTTGATTTTCCCAACTTCTTTGATTTTATGACCCCAACGACTCATCTAGCACCTTAGATTCCACTCCTGAGTGTATATTACGATAATGCCGGTATGCTGGGACCCCCCCCCCCACTTCCCCCAAGTTCTGAAATATTTCTCAGGCAGACGTGGTGTTATGTAATCTTATATAACTGTGGCTGCAGCTCAGTGGGCTTGTGAACCGGCGCAGGGGAGGAGGAACAAACTATATGGGTCTGCTCACGCCAGGAACTCACTGACAGGGTCAACTCACTCCTGAATACCTGCGCCTTAAACGGGAAGAGGCCCTGAAGACATACAACATTGAATGTGTGTGATGATCTGACCTCTAGCAGGAGCAGTTCTTCCTGAGCTGTGTTAATTCTCCCCTTACAATTCCCTTCATGATTTTAAATACTTTTCCCGAACCCTGTTAAAACCTGCTTGCACCCTGACGGCAATGTAAAAGGTACAGGCGTACGTATTCGTCACACATTGCAGTGTTACAAAAATGCCCGCTACTCCATACAGTCTTAAGAGACTTGCATTCCTCTCTACATCCCCCCACAACCCCCCCAACCCTCCCCACAGAACCAACAGGTTCAACATCTTCTCTACCTTTCCATTAATACATGTTTTACATTCAACCTTATTTCCAACATAAAATTGGCACCATTCTATTAATATATCTAACATCACAGGCAATAACACCCACACAATGGGCATAAGATGTTGGAAATTGCACAAAGCTAACTTATTACAGGTTAAATGGCCTTGTTTTCATCCAGTGCCTCACAGTGATGCCCAGGGTTTTACAGATGATTACGATTCCCAAGGTTCTCCAGACGCTCCATTCTTCTGTGAATCTCCTGTGTTTCTCATTCATAATTGATGACATTCAACCGCAGCATACGTTAATGGATTGTGCAGACCTCAGGAATTCCCGTGCAAGATGGCATAGTGTGTAGCAAGATTAAATGTATGCCCCCCCCCTCAGGAATCTGATGAAAGGAGTAGCCTTTGTATAGTAGTCTAACACTGATGTTGTGAAATAAAATGCTACAGTGAACATGCCATGTAGATCTGGCAACGCTTGTCACCATTTCCGTCTGAGAATAGAGATACACAAACACTTACAGTAAGGACAAATGAGCGGATGACATTAGTGATAAATAAAGTGAATTATTTTAAATTGTAAGGTGGCATTGAACATGAAAATTTAACAGGCAGCTATCAGGTATCACTGTATATAATATTGCAAAACACAAAGGTACGTATACCAAACAAACAAATGCATTTTATCTGCACACAAATCAATACAGATTATCTTTCTATTTTTCAGGTTTTGATCCTGAGACATCTTCAGTGAAGATGCAGATTTGGTAAGTTAAAACTGAATTTCTATTTTGGAAAAAGCCAAACACGTCTGACTGTCTATTTAAAGAAACGACACACTAGAATCTCCATTTTGAATGCAGTCAAGCACTGTCCTTAACAGTTGCTGATCAATAATGGCATCCAGCATTCAGCAACATCTCGTCATTTTGGTCTTTTGCCCAGTTGAATGTCGAACCATCACGATAATTAAATTACTACTCCCTGACTTCATCTATTGTGATTCACCTCCCAGACATCTGTCTGTGAGCTGTGGGCCTTTATAACAAATGCCAGTAGATTCGGTGGTATTGTCAAGATGTAGTTGAGTCAGTTTGGTGTAACGGGGTCAACTATGACTTAGCTTAATAAGCAACAAGTGAAAAGGTCACCTGGTGGTCATAGCCCGATTACGGGCCATTGTTAAAAAGTGAGAGAGGGTAAGTATGAAGAGCAGAGTAGTCTGGCCTGGAAGCTAGCTTCAAATTACATTTTTGTCTTTGTGTTGATGTTGCCCTCGTGCCCCCGGTCCAGCAGCAAGGGAATAAGAGCTACATTCTGCAACAGTAACACAATAGATCCCTTCTTGCCCTGATATTTTCAGAATATGTTTTTGCTGAGCCCTATGCACGCACACACGCGCGCACACACACACACACGCGCACGCACGCCAAGGAGACACACAGCAGCGTGTGTTAAGAGAAGTTGTTTGAGCATAGTGAACATTGGCTTTTTTTTTCCTTTTTTTTTTTAGTTTTTTTTTATCATATTTTGTGAAATTTTTCTTTTTCAAATTCAGACTACTGTTTATCGCCGTTCAAGGCAACGCTTCATGTCTCTTCATCAAAACCCTTCATACTCAACAGTTGTAATCCGGCGTCTAGGCGTAACAACACCAAGCAGCGCTCCGGCAGTGAGGGATTTTACATTAACCAAGTATGTACTGTACCATGTACTGTATACAGCCGGCGAATGTGAAGTGCATGTTGTGCTGCCGCAGTCCAACATGGCAGCGCGGCATGGGTTAACATCTGGGGGGCGGAGGAATGTGTCCGGGTGGACAGGAAGAATTCCTCAGCCCCGTGTGAGTAGGTCACTGAGCAGGACCCGGCCGCTTATTTTAGCCCTCCTTTCCCAAACCCCTCGGCAGCCCCTGCTTCGCCCCGCACGCCCGCTTTTCTCTGGCTCTCTCTTTCTCTCTCTCTCTCTCTTTTTGCCCCCCCCCCCCCCTCTTTTCCCTCCCACCGTTAGCTGGCTCGCGCGCCTCTTCCTCTCTTGCGCACCACTCGCAAAGCTCTGCCGCTCCACATTCAGCGTTACCGCCCCTTAAATATTCATGCCGTTTTATTTGATTTATTTAGACGCGGGCGACATCGCTCCGCCGTCTGTCCATCCTTCCATGCTATTGCATCCCTCTCTCTCTCTCTCATCTGTTCACTGTCTGTGTGAGTGTGTCGGCTCTCTCTCTCTCTCTCTCTCTCTCCACTTCTCTACCTCTCTCTACCTATCACGCTACTGCCAGGTGACGGCGTGCACATGCTGGGCGTTGCTGTGTGTGTGTGTGTGTGTGTGTCGCGCCTGGCGGTGCAGCTTATGTATGATTTATAACGCGGCCCTCCCGCATGCATGGAGCGTGGGGTCCCTGTGCACACTATCTGCACGCCCCGCGCCCAGCGAAAACATTAGCCGGCTTGCATCCCGATAGCGGGAGTGACAGAAAGAAACAATGCCTCCCCCCTTCCCCACACCCCACCCATCCCCCACTCCACTCCAGTTACAGAGTGGCTTCTGCTGATGGTAGACGGGGCAGGCGGGGCGGGGGGGGGGGGCAGAAATCGACAGTTTGAACCTAACGAACTAGTGGACTCCGTGCTCTGCATTGACGCAGGAGGCTGCATGCACCGGCCTGCACATTACATTAAAGGAGCCCGGCCATCTTTTTTTATATGTAATGTAGAGCGTTCCCCGTGCACGTTTGCCTCTGTGCACGGTGTAGCTGGAGGTTCGGTTTGTTCAGGGGCTTTTTTTAAAAAAATTTATACTTTTTTTTCAGTTTGATTTGTTTTGAGGAAGCTATGTCACAAACTGTTGCAGGGTTAAACCTTTCTATACGTTTTGATTGCTAAATTAAAGTACCAGTGTTTACATTATTACATGGACATAGAGAGAGAAATAAAGATATAATCTGAATTTTGTTCTAAAAGAAGATATTCATATTTGCAAAGCTAATGTTTGTATCACCGGGACTGTCCACAGGCAAACTAAATATAAGATAAGCACATTATAAGATAGGTTAAGGTAGCAATGGACTGGAATGACAACCTCCACCTTAATACATGTGTTGGTTGGTGCATTAGCAGCAGATACATAAACATAGACAACCCATAGGCAACGTGTGATTGGGCATTTTCTGCGCCACAGCCGACCCGACCACCAGCTTCGGACAGCTAGGCGAGACGAGACGTGAGCTATAACGGCCACCGATGATGTCACAGATGATGACATCCACTGATCCTTGACCAGGGGTGGTGGTGGTGGGGGGTGGGGGGTTGTGTGCAGGGGCCGTGGGTAACGCACACGCCAAAGCGCATTACAGCCCGGGAGACAGAGAGAGGCAGCGACGGAGAAAATAGAACAGAGCCGAGGAGACGGGGGACGGGGGGGTTTGGACGGCTGGGTTGAGGAGATGCTAAGAGATCCTTAGCCCTCTGTCTGGCTGGAGCTCCACACATCGCTGCCTCAGGTACGCCTATGTCTCTCTCTCTCTCTCTCTCTCTCTCTCTCTCTCTCTCTCTCTCTCTCTCTCTCTCTATCTCACTCTCACAGACACCATCTGTTGCCTCCTCTAGCATGTTAAACATGTCTTTCAAAGTCTCTGTGTGCCCGAAGAGTCAGTCTGCCTGTTCCTGGGTTTATCTGTCTTCATGTCTAGTTCTGTATTAGATCATCTCTACGATCTGTCTGTCTGCATCCTGGTCCCAGTTGTGCTGTGTGTGTGTGTGTCTCTCTCTCTCTCTCTCTCTCTCTCTCTCTCTCTCTCTCTCTCTCTCTCTTTCCCTCTCTCTCTCCTTCTCTCCCTCTCTCTGTCTGTCTCCGCTGCTGTGATTGAGGGGACCTGCCAGAGGGGAAAAAGAGCGGGAGCGTGCGTGAAGGTGAAACAAATGACCATGGTGTGTGAAGTGAGGGAGCACTGAGCTGCCTGCTGCAGACAGCTGTCCCAGGCCGCCCCCCCTCCCACACACACACACACACACACAAACCCTGCTGCCACGCTCCACTGGCTCGCACACAGGCTCGGGATTCTGTTGATTCATGCTACAGCAGCAGGGCTAGCAAGTGTAGCATAGCTGAGCTAAAGGACAACGAGGTGATGTAGCTCGGTGGTTTTTCAACATTTGTAGTGACAGCGTTCCCCATCCCTGTGTCTCATAGAGACACATGCCTTGCTGCACGTGCTATGAACCATTTATATTGTTGTATAAATAATATACAACAATAGGCCTAAATGATGTTATGATAACAACAACCATAAAAACTGACATATACAGAATGCTAAAATCAGTAAAACTACGTTTTAAATAATTGAAGATGTAATTAATCTAAAACAATTAAAGTCGTCTCGGGTCCTGCAAAATCATTCTGTGACCTTCAGGGGTCCAAATTCCCACGTTGGGAACCACTATTCTTGGGTTTCATGAAAATTGTATCTCTAATTTTTGTGCCCAATGCCTAATAGAGGAACATCATCTATGATTTATGTCGCTGTCCTGGTTGTTTTGTTAACAGCTACTGCATATTATTAAATCTTTAAATTATTTAATTAGTGCCCTTTTATATATCAACTCAAATGATTTGTTTTGGAAGCTAAATCTTGGCATATATATAGTACATTCCTTGCTGAGTTTGTTTTTGATTGTTGGCAGCATAAACATATCATTTTTCTAACACAATCTAATTTCTGTAATTAATGATATAATCACTTTACACACGTGAAACCTGCGTGGCTCTGTAAGAGTTAGTCTGCAAGCACCTATATGAAGCACTTGGTCTGCTGTGGATGTTTTATACCTTAACAGGCACCTGCCCACTTCCCCCAAGGTCAGAGCGTTCATACCAGGAAAGCTGTTGCCGTCGGCTCCAGGCTTCAATTCAAGCATCTCACATAGTATACTTCTTCAACTATAAATGCAGCATTCCCAGGGAAACCAAGGGATCTGTCATTAGAATCCACCTCAAGTCCTGTGGAACACTGGCATAGTTCCTCCCAACACTAGACGACCAGATACAGCATTTGCTCTTTCCACTTTACGTTAGTTTCACCGTGAACTCCCAGATAGATCTTAATGCTTAGATCTCAGAGCCGCAAGATAAGAAGATACACACAAAGTCACGTAATCCTGTTTGCTTTTATGTGGAAATATTCTACTCATGAAAATATCCTATATTTATTCTCACCCTTGCCTAACATTGCTGATCTGAAATGTTATATCGCACCTAGGCATGGGACAATATGAACATTTTATTTCACGATTATCCTGGCCAAAATAATTGTGATAAACAATATTATGACGAGTATTTTAAAATGGCACTAAAACATACTGGAACACTTTATCTTACATTTTTATTGGAAAAAAATGTTGATTGTATAATGACACACATGCTTATTTTATTGGAGTAATTAATTTAGTTTGGAAACCAGTATTTCAAAGAATGTGATTGATCATTTTTATGTGGGGTACACAATGGGCAAACTGAGCCTTCAGCCAAAGTGGTGATTGACAGGAAAGATGCATGCTAATAAATAAGTTAGTATTCATCAATACAATTGGACTGTACAAGTGAGCTAGACAGCTTCAACAAGTCACTTGTGAAAATATGAATAGTTATGATTATCCCTCACCACGATACGATTATCGTCATTATTTTTATTGCGATAAACGATAATATCATATATCGTCCCAACCCTAATCGCACTCATACATTAGTAGGCCAGGCTTGACAAGCGCAGCTGAGATATTGGTTAGACACTGAAACAAGCAGTGTAAACACTGTATCCATCTAAGGATAGTATGAATATTCAACATGCTGCAAAGGAAGATAAATGAAAAACACAGAGGATATTGGAACTGCCGTAACCCATTGCCCATGCGGCGTTCAGTTCAAAATAATATTATCGAATTCTGTCGGAAATTTGATATTCAATCCATTGTATCCAGCATGCTCTTAATTTCTCTATAATAGTCTAGACTAATATAGATTGGTGTATCATATGTCAGCAGAGGCCCGTACATGTGCATTTATGTAGCGAGTACAGGCTGTGTTTAGGCCCCTGCTGACCTGAAACATTACCGGCTAAATTTATATTTTTCATAGAAGGCGAAACCAAAGAGTGTTGAATAAAATATAAAGTTATTTGTTATATCCAAAACAATACTCAGTAGTTCCTGTTACTGTATAATGTTAATATGTTTAAACCGTTTTTGATTTAGAGGGGTTTACTTTCAATTATTGGAAATCATTACTGAAATCGGATTACTGAAAACAAAACAAACCACCAAAAACAGTTTCAGTTGGAATAAATATAAAATTGTATTCCATTTATTTATTTTATTCCAGAACTCTTCTCACATGATGAACTAAGCTTTGTTGTTGTTTTGGAGGCATTCATTCATATTAATGAGCCACTGGCTTTTTATTGGCCCTCTAAAACACAAATGACACGATACATGGGCAGGCTGATATTATCAGCCTTGTTGTGAGGTAGAAACGAGCAACTATATACTGGGTAACAGATTTTTCTAGTGACATTGTTTCCCATGTATAACATCTAAGACAGCAAACTCTATGAAGTCAAAACTGTTGACTACAGTATAACTCTACCCATTTAAAAGGTGGGTGGGTAAAGTGACCTCCTCGCCATCTCTGGTGTTGTGGAGTCACACTTTACTAATCAGAACCAGCCCACAGACTGGGCCTAGCAAAATAGGGGTCAAGGTTCAGCTCAACCACAGCTGCCCTGTGTCCACCTCTCCCAGACATCGCCAGATGTCACAGCACTAAGGTTAAAGGTCAAAAATAAGCTACTTGCCACGATAACCCCCACCTATTGCCATTTGTCCAATTATCATCAAATTGGTTGTCTCACTCCTGAAATGAATTTCTAATAAGAACATAGAGAGAAGGATTGAGAAATCAATTATAAACAATAAGTGTAGTTGCACTTGTAGTCTTGAAAATGTAACTATCTATGGTGTTAGTGGTCCACACCGTTCAGCAACAAATCTGACACGAAATAAACTTTCTGAAAGCCAACAATGATGGAAGCAAGTTAAACCAGATATACAACACAGTTATTTTAGAGTTTCTTCAATTTGTATACACATCACAGCGCTAATCTTAAAGGGATTGTAACTCAATAAAATGAAAGGATTATGTCAATCATATGCACAATAGCAACAATTATTTGCATTACGTTACTAATAACGGCTCTTAGAATAAGGGTGGCATTATTACTATTGTATTACTTAGTTGCATTTTAGATGTAGAGAGACAATCCCCTCTCTCTCTGGAATTACCTGTATGTTTCAAACTAGCTTTATATAAGATGCTGTTCTGCATGGCCATCCCACAGGAGCAAGTGTTGAGTAGCTTCCACTTCCACCAGCTGGGGCAGAGGTTCTGGGACCTGGGGGATTCTATAAGGCCTAACATATTACTAAAATATTTGTATATTTTAAGAGGTAAGATACCTTGTTGTACATCATTGAAAGTCACGGGCCATACTACAGTATACAAACTAAATACACATATTTCCCACACATTACTGTTGTTGTCTACTTTTCACCTTCTCTCTCTCTCTCTCTCTCTCTCTCTCTCTCTCTCTCTCTCTCTCTCTCTCTGTCTTCCATTTTAGTTGTCATTGACCTCAAGGCCCTGAGGTTTGGGCCTTAAAAAAATGAATTGTCTCTCTAGAGTACAGTTAGTTACTGTGCTGCCGTTGAGTTGTCATTCAGCCCACCTCTACCCCCC
>JAODLL010004362.1:0-11171 GCA_026546735.1 Forbesichthys agassizii | reverse complement strand
ATTTATTGTGATGTTAGCACTTTGGTCAACCTAGTTGTTTTAAAATGTGCTCTATAAATAAAATGGATTGGATTGGACACATACACACGCACGCACGAACACACGCACGAACACACGCACACCTTGCATTCAGTACAGTAGGTGCTCATGCAGCTCCAATGAAGACTAATTTGCTGTATCTGACTCACCCTGTGTTTGTTTTGTCTGCTGGTAATGAGCAAACTAATGTCATTTTGAGGTCGCAAACAATTACTGTTTGTTTTATCATATTTGCAATATGATATATGCAAGGCTAATGAACACATGTACTGTATGTTGGCTGTTCAGAATAGAAACCTGTGATTGCCATAGTGTGCTGTACTGTAATTTGTACTTCAAAAATATTAAAGATAATATACTGTACATATTGTCATTATTTGGATATATACCGTTTTTAAATTATTTGTAGTTTTGGGTTAAGTTCATATTTACTGGTATTGTTTTCTGTTTCATTTTATGCTTCACTCAACTCGTGTTATTACATATAGAGTGTATTCTAGTTGAGTGTAATATACCACCTATACAGCTGTCTGCTTCAGTAATAATGAAGGGTACTTCTGTAGACTATTTCTTATGAATCTATCTTATATGTTACAGTCACTGGCCAAGTATACTAAAATGTTTTCAGACTCGGTGTTTACAGGCAGAAGGTTCTCATTCTTCTTCTGTCAAACACACATACTCCAGTAGATGTCATTGTGTTAGAAGACCACTGGTAATCAGCTTTCACTGGCAGCTGCAAAATAAGTTGAGGCACTGAGCAACTGCCAACCCCCTGGTGTGTGTGTGTGTGTGTGTGTGTGTGTGTGTGTGTGTGTGTGTGTGTGTGTGTGTGTGTGTGTGTGTCTAGCCTGTGTGCCCTAGCTGTCTTTAAGCATGTAAGATGTAATATTGTGAGGCAAAACTGGGTTTTGGGAACTGTCAGGTACAGTAGTTCATGTTCAGCAGACTTGGAAATAATCCCAGAAATTTCACCCACACCTTTGCCTCGCATATCGTTCAGGTAAAGTTGGCTTTGGTGTAAAACAGAGTCACTCACAGAAAAGACTTGATTGTGATCGCGATCGTATAGCTCTGCCCCTGAGCCCACACTGAGAAACGGGTGGTAGAACATGCAAGGTAATGGATGAAACTCTCTACCCAGATATCATTTGCCTTTTTACCATCTCCATAGCTGCCAATGAGAAGTCCCATATACATCATTTGTTTGTTGTTGTTGTTGTTATTTTCATATAGGTGGAGGTGAGGCTAGGTTCTCCTGTCACAAGCTGAGTCTTATGTCTCTCTCATTGTTAGGCTCCCAGACAGAACATTCTGTAATAATAAAAGACTAGTACTCACATTAAATTTGTATTAAATTTGACCTATTTCATATTATTATTATGTGTTTTATATATGCACAGTACAAACACACCATGTATATTGTACAGTTTATACAAAAATAGAGTGGTTTTTCCTGGGTACTCCATGGGAAATCTTCACCCCAAATCTCCCCCACCCCTCTGACCCCCCACCATCATCCCAAATGATCCATAGTTGTGTGTCTTCCATACCTTTCTCTCTTGATTCATCCCCCTATCTTCTCTATACTGGTGTTGAGCTGCACCCTCAGGCTTTGCGTAGGAAGCTGTTGTGGGCTGGTATCTGGCAGCCTCTGATAAGAGTGCCGGCATAGAGCCTTAATTTCTTGAGCTGGGATGCCCGGCCACACCGCTTGCCACTGTTTCCCACTACGTCGGAAGGAGCCTGTTAAGAAACAGCACTGCTCAATAGGTTTAGACCAGCAGATCATTGGACACAACCTCATGATGCTGTTTTTACAGTATACAGTATTTACCCCATAATCAGAGAACTTGGGAAATAAACTTAGATTTTATGTTCAGTGGGACCATATGGAGCTACAGGCTCTGTTTGATAATCTGGAGGTCTACTGCTACTCTCTCAGCAGATAAATACTATGACATCTCAATTTCTCTTTGACTCTTATGCCTGCTGTGTTAAAACACGGCTGTTCTTCAAAGGGATAAATAAAAACAATGTCCCCGTTTCAATTTGTTTCGGTCTAATCTTGTTTTCCACTATGGGAAGGGAAAAGATGGGTTATTAGATTTCCAGCAATTATTTTTAAACATAACTCAGGGTAAAGTGCCAGACATATCTAATTGATAGTAATTATCTCCATGTTTGGCCACACAAGGGAGCATGAGGATTCATGGTCCACATATTGCTGTCGAAAAATTGGCTAGCGGTGGTGCCATGGGAGAGGTGTGACGGGGTGGGTGGGCCGGTCACCTCCAGCCTGTGGCTTACCAACTGTGACAGCTCAATCATTGTTAGGCCTTGATAATATCTGATGTGGTCCTTCAGTAAGATCCCAGACATCACTAATCTGGACGTGCCAAGGAGAGCAGAAAAATACATCTAGTTTTTCATTTTTGTAGATGTGCGCTGTGGCCTGAACATAGTCATGACTGTAAAGTCAGGGTTGCACCAGTGCACTCAGGTTCCCTGTAGACTGTTTATTACATAAAAAGGCACTCCCATTGAGATTCATGTGGGTGTGTAGAGACAAACAACTGTAGACTTCAGTCCTAAGTGTACAACCCATTGGTCTTTCTCACGCTTCAGAGGTTCTGGAGAGCTCAGTGGTTTGCATGGAGGTGATGTCCCGAGTGCAGGGAGCTTACCAAAACCTTGAATGAAATAAGAGAGAGTTTCTCTCTCTCCCTCTCTCTCTCCCTCTCTCTCTCTGATAAATAAGCAAACACGGTTAATCACTCCATTCAATCGTCGGTTGTAGTTACATTGTTTGACGCGCCACACATTTAGCTTGCGTGCCCTGTCACAAAGTGTCCTGTGGTTGTGCAAAACAAAAAGCCGGAAGGTTGTAATGTGTTTGCTATGTAGATACATGCTCATGGAGGAAATGTATTAACATTTAATTGGAAAGAACGCAATTAAAAATTAAACAGGAAGCTAGTAAACAATGCATTTGGCACGGCGAAAGTGGAAACATAAGTTAATGCCTTCCGCATTAGAAACACACAATTATTTTTAGGCTTGGGTAAAAAAAAAAAAAAAAACATCCAGGGGTGTCAAGCCATGGCATGGGCCAATTAGAGTGAGGCGGCCAGAAGAGGAGTCAAATGGAAATTGTAACATTAGCCCCAGACCTCTCCAATGTCCACCATCACTTTAATTGGTTTGTGACAAGTTATTCACCCAAGAGTCTGACGCATTTATCCACAATTGATTTTTGTATGCATGCATATAGGGAGCAGGTCCAGGTGTGTAGCCTCCATCGTCCATGTTACAAACACCACCTATTTTTATCTGGGGAGACAGGTGACTAGCTTTTTGTCTAAACTTGTCCCCTTGAGTCCCGACAACCACACTTCCACAAATATCTCCCCTACAAACAGAGCTAGACCAAAACCACAAGCACCTCCACAATGCCATGTGAAACGTCATCTATAACCAGCTTTAAAAGTTTTGACCGTCTTTTCAGACGTAAGTGAGACCATGTAAATCACAACGTTCATCTCTACACTGGTGCGCCAGGACATGCACTGTAGTACAACCTCATATAATAAGATGATTCATGTGACCTCCACTGGCATGTTCTTGTGTATGATATGTGGATATGGGCCTGAATCACTTTCCATAGGATGATAGAGGTGTGGCTACAGTAGGTGCTTATGTATGTGTTCATGTATTTTATAAGTGATGCCAGTGATGGTGTAAAATAGTATCATCAATATGCATGTCAAATTTGCATTTCCAAATGAAGTGTAATGTACGGTACATGTAAAACGCCTGAGCATTAGTTAGCATTAGTGTTGCCCTCCATTAGCATTTTCCCTTCAAAAGCCACTAAATCCTTTGGTTAAGAGGAACTGTGTTCAGCAGACCTTGCTACACGATATTGTTTGAATGCAAATCTGAAGAACATGACTTGGATCCCAGTTGCATGCATGAACGCTGTCTCATTATTGTGTGTGTAATATGGCTGAGGCACACTTTCTTTAGCGCTTATCGTCTAAAGAAGACAAGAAACATGATTTCAATGTTATTTCACAGAGATCAAGCACATTCAGCTTGTTCAAAGATGCATAAATAGATGGTTTAAATGGTAAGGGGGAAAAATGTGAGTGGTGCAGTTTCACTTTTACCTTTATGGCCCAGACAGTGAATTAACTTCATCATCGTGCATGCTGTTGAGACTCCCCACCTGCCTTGGCATTCATTATTTTATGGCAGGGCTTTTATGAGATACCACAGAGGGCTGTGTAAGATGGCCAGCTTAATCACACTGTGTGCTTGCCTAATGTATGAGGTTGTTTACCAAAACACACAGATGATCTCTCAGACAAAGGGACACTTTCTTCAGCTTTCTAACCTAAGTGGATAACCATGGCCATTTGGAATAGATTACTTGGGCTTTTGAACCCTTCCTTCCACTTTCCACACCACACCCCTGAACTTATTAAGAATGGCTTGTCAGGTTGATGAAAGGGTTGCATTTAATCGATGACGAGTAAAGGCACGAGAAAGAACTGTTGATACACACCACTGACCCTGTCAGAAAGTTAGACCTATTGTCTTCCTGCAGTTCAGACAAGAGAAACTGGTGCATGGTTTGGATTTTTGTGTGGGTTGGTGATTGTCTGATTCAGCATATTGTACAGTAAATATCACTTTTAAAAATCATAGAGGACCATTACACTTCAGTCACATATAATTCTCCCATGTTCCATTCTATAATTGTTATTTTTTGCCTAATGATTTTAGCTGTCAGCAGAGTCACTGATTCAGCTCATAAAATTAAAATTGTATGCTCACCGTTTTTCCCAATTGCAATTTCCAAAACATGCAGCCTATTGTAGAAAAATTGCATAATATTAAACAATAATTTACTAAACTAAATATAGGCACTGTATAAAAATGTCTAAATAAAATTATTATAAGAGCATTAGTCTCTCTAGTCTATACACCAAATCGGTATAATTTTCTATATAATGATAGTCTCTAATAACATACCTTGTCAAATTATCTTTTTTTTTTAATTTAAAAATCTATTTTACTAGTTGTCTGCATCTATTGCTGTTTTAATGTTGAGGACCATTGTTTGAAGACACCAAATGATTGACATGCTCTATTATTTTGAGAATCACAAAAAAAGTATGATGGGGTATCAACATCTACCTTCATTACCGTATATGCTTTTACTATTGAAGGAAATTGGTATATTTCTTGCAAATACATGCAGATACTGTACTAAACCACAAAGCTAAAGGTTAAAGTCTTTATCGAGACAGAATGTGCTAGAAATAAAAATAATAATACAATGTTGCATTGTCTTCTTTGTTCCTGCTAAATATTTGAACATTGTGTGTCATACAGACCTTACCCCTTCAGACTTTAATCCTTTAGTAGAACTGCAGGGGGCCCACCCTCATCCAGGGTTGTCAATGCTCTATGATTGCTCCCTTTCCTCCCCCACAAAGTTATCTCTCTCTCTCTCTCTCTCTCTCTCTCTCTCTCTCTCTCTCTCTCTCTGCTTTCTAAACCCTGTCAACACTATTCATTCAACAAGGAAGACATTTTACCTGAATTGTGTTACAATCCTAAAACTGTGACTTCCATATAAAAATTAATCAAATTATATTTCTGATTTAAAAATGTTTAAATGTTGATTATACAGTAGGCCTACTCTATATGAGTCTCCTCTTTGTTTGGAATGGCCAATGCATCATGATGATTGTCATTACAACTGACAGCTCTCACCAGTAAGTTAGCTGCATGAAACAATATGCTGTTTAATTAAAGAACTACACATGCATGTGCACAAGCATGTCAAAATGGCCTCCATTCATTTGAATAAAACTCAAACTGCTCACCCAGTGCATCTGGATACAAAATTCGATTTGGCTCCTCAAATCTTTGTTTGCAAAGACTCCACATATAAAAAGCTTTTTCTGGGCTCATAGGTTATTTTAGCAACACCTAATCTGACATTCAATTTCAAAATAATATATATTTTAAATGTTTTACAGGAGAAAATGCTTTCACTGAACTCATACATATTGTTGGCACATGAGCATACCCAATTCGGTCTAAGAACAGACATTAACCGATTTTGAAAGGAATAAGCACCTAAAAGAAAATGCTTTTTTCACTGAAGTTGTTTCCCATTGACTTATTAGCTCTCTGTTTGACAGTACATTCAAACCTTTTGAACCCATTAATTTATAAATATTACATAGAACTTATTGCTACATTTCTGCTGATATTTTTTTTTTTTAAATGGTCATGTAAACACTTAAGAGCTAAGAGCCAGGGGCTTGGTTAAAATAATTTGTGCCTCATTGATTGCACATTTAGCTAATACAACTGCATTTCATCACAAATTTTTCTTGTTACGGCATAGTCTCCATAATTCTCATGCTTATTTCTGCCCGCTGTTTCACTCCAATTATCTCTCTGGGACACACAGTCCAAATGCTTCAGCAGCACTACATGTTGTAATTACAAACTGGTATCGGCATGGAGTAGCTTTTATGTGCGGCCTCTAACAATTATGAGTTATTGAAAACGAGAGTTTACACAGGCGGCCAGTATAGCAGTAAAGTCCAAGATAAAAAGTGATCATGCTGTGGTTAGCACCTCAACCACTGAATAATGGATGGCAGCAATAACATGTGCTTTAAATTGTACAAATTAAAACTCAACTGTGCTTGTGTATAGCCCTGCTGGGAGCCAAGACAGACTATCAGGCTACCAGTTTTAAATATGGGTGGAAATGCAGTCTGAAATCGACTTTTACATTTGCAATGGATTAGGAATTAAATATACAAATGTCAGGGGGAATTCAAGGCTTGTTGGATGCAACCAGGTGTGGCCATGCATTTCGTAGAGTCACGCGGGTATGAGTTTCTGTTAAGATATTCACGCGTCAGCCAAATCGGTGCAGAATACCACCTGTGACTTTTGGAATGATTTCCACATGGCAAAGTGTTCTGCCAAAAAGGAGTGGGGGATTCATGAACATTGATGAGATGTGAGGAAAAGAGAGAGCAAGAAAAAGCTGGAAGAAAAGGATTCAGAAATGTGTGTGAAATGTTATTTACAGTACACAACACACACCATCTATTGTAACTATTAATTACAGGATGTGTGTCTAAGATCAAGGACAAAATAAGTAATCTTTCTGCATTTACAGTAACTTAACCAAATGATGCATCTGTGTTTGAAAAAACAGTTTGTCTGTGTCACTATACATTATCTTTAATGACATATTTTCCATCTAGTCAATTAAACTGTCCCTATTACCTTATTAGCACTACTTAATCTATTCAGTGCAACCTCATGACATTCCCCTGTGTTGCAAAATGGAATATATTGTATAATGGATAATTGGCCAATTTGACAAGGCTGCATACACAACAACAACAGGACAGGACACCATTGAATAAAATATTATTTAAGAAAAACTAGGAGGCTGAGCCTGCCCAGCAAGACCCTTGCTCCTTAATACTTGTGACTGCAAGTAGCTTTGGATAAAAGAGCTTGATGAATGACAAAACTGTAATTTATTTCTAATTCCTCGACAAATAACTGTAAAGATTTACTCTTTAGTTTGATGTGCAGTGGAGCCAAACAATGTCTCACGGAGGGTTAATATGCAGAGAACAATTCCATCTAAAAGCCACATGTCATTTAAATTATTATCCCACTCCCTCTGATTAAAGGTGTACCAATTAGAGAATGATTTTGAAAGGAAAACTCAACAGTTGCTCGTTTACAGTACATGGCACAACAATGCTGTTCTAGTACAGTAGTAGTCAGATACAGAGTTGGATACTTCAAGCAAAGAGACACAAATTAAACACCTTCTCTTTTTATTTTTTTTCCTAGGTGCCTGTGTATACATTACCATGGACAAAGCAGTCATCAGTCTCCTGCTTCTGGGAACTGCGGTAATAATGGTCCATGCATGTCCAAAATACTGTGTTTGCCAGAACCTCTCAGAATCTTTGGGCACCCTGTGTCCATCTAAAGGCCTGCTTTTTGTCCCCCTGGACATTGATCGGCGAACCGTGGAGCTCCGCCTGGGTGGAAACTTCATCCTCAAGATCACCACACAGGACTTTGCCAACATGACGGGTTTGGTAGACCTCACCCTGTCCCGCAACACTGTTGGCTCTATTCAGCCTTTCTCTTTCATTGATTTGGAGACCCTTAGATCTTTGCACCTTGACACCAACCGGTTGACGGAACTGGGTCCTGATGACCTTCGAGGACTGGTTAACCTCCAACACTTGATTCTGAATAACAATCAACTAAATAGAGTCTCAAATGCAGCCTTTGATGACCTGTTACTGACACTGGAAGATCTGGATTTATCATACAACAACTTGCGCAGTGTGCCTTGGGAGGCCATCCGCAAGATGGTCAACCTCCATCAGTTAAGCTTGGACCACAACCTCATCTACTTTATTGCTGAGGGCACATTCACAGATCTGGATAAATTGGCTCGCTTGGACCTCACATCTAACCGCCTCCAAAAGCTTCCTCCAGATCCTATCTATTATCGGTCCCAGAGCAACGTTGTGATGAGTACTCCGTATGCCCCTCAGCTCTCCTTGAGCTTTGGTGGAAACCCTTTGCACTGCAATTGTGAAGTTCTGTGGCTTCGGCGACTGGAGCGTGAGGATGATATGGAAACCTGCGCTTCTCCTGACAGCTTAAAGGGCCGCTACTTTTGGTCGGTTCGCGAGGAGGAATTTGTTTGTGAACCCCCCGTGATCACACAACATACAAACAAATTGCTAGTTCTAGAGGGCCAAACAGCTAGCTTGCGCTGCAAAGCTGTAGGTGATCCAATTCCGGTTGTCCACTGGATTGGGCCCAATGACCGTTTAATCAGCAATTCCTCACGTGCAACAGTATTTGAAAATGGGACGTTGGATATTACAGTCACTACAGCTAAGGATTATGGTACATTTACCTGCATCGCTGCCAATGCTGCAGGGGAGAAAACAGCCTCTGTGGAACTGTCTATTATTCAACTCCCCCACCTAAGTAATAGTACAAACCGCACTGCACAGCCAAAGTCAGGGCTCTCAGACATCACCAGCTCCACCAAAATCAGCAAGGGGGAGCCTAAGCCCTTGCCAGAGAAAGTGGTGTCTGTGTCGGAGGTGACTTCTGTCTCCGCTCTTGTTAAGTGGACTGTGAACAAGTCAGCCCCTAAGGTCAAAATGTATCAGCTGCAGTACAATTGCTCTGAGGATGAGGTTCTAATTTATAGGTGAGTACTGTTATAAAACCCTGCAATAATACTTTTTTTATTTTTATGTTATAAATCCACAGTGATTACATTGACAAGTAGCACTAGACAACCTCACTGATCAATGTATTTTATGTCTGAGATAGAGAAACATTGTTTTGGGATGTGGCAAAACATGCTGCTTTTTTAAATTGCCTTATTATAAGTTCCAGAAATGTTCTCCGTATTCAGAATACCCTTCTGCAATCCTTAAGCACACTGATGGATAGCCCCTAGACATTTACCAGAATTGTGGGCAAATTGGTCAAATGACTATGTCCTCACATTGAAAAGCAGTTACTGTTAGTTATGTGGCAGCCATAAACCATCCCAAACACTCAAAACTGAATGCCAATGATCCCACTTACAGTATTCCATAATGTCAGTTATGCTATAGCAAAAAATGAATAACTATCACCAGAAAAGAGTTGTCTAATAAAGGATAGTGGATGCTTCAGTATAAGAGTAGGTGAAAGGCAGGAGAGTGGTTATTGACTTCGAATATGAGATTGTTGTATATGGTATTGAAGATACTTATTGCATTGTTCATGTCCTCTAAATGGAATTCATAATCTAAAAAATACAACAATAAGGTATTTATCTGATTTTCCCGCCAGCACACTGTTCATATGTGGGAAAATAATTTATTTTCATTTCCCTGTCTCCCAGTGACAGAAACATTGTGGATCCATATCTCTGGTAGTCTAGTAATATTTCCTTATTAATAATTCATGTTATTCATTATTCATTAATTAATTAATACAGTACATGCACATGTCAAAAATATAGCTTACAGTATCCTGATGCATTTTAAAAGTATTTGCCATAATGTATTGTATGCAATGATACATTGCTTATGCAGCAATACTTGTTTGTCTTAATTTGTTTACCAGAAGGTCCAATAAACTACATTTATGAAATAAACTCACTGGAATACACTACAGATATGTGCTTATATCCACTAACAGGTTGAGAACCTTACAATCCATAATATTACTAGCTTCCTATGTAGAGATATATTTGTTTGTCTGTATTATGTTTGGTAGATTTCAAATATAATGTGCACCAAATTACATCATGTCATTATAAATTAATGTTCTATTATAGTTCTAGAATCTAGATCAGGGGTGGGTAATCCAGGTCCTGGAGGGCCACTGTCCTGCATGCTTTAGATGTCTCCCTGCTCCAACACAGCTGATTCAAATGAATGGGTCAATATCAGGATTCTAACAACCCACTCATTTATATAAGGTGTGTTGGAGCAGGGAGACATCTAAAACATGCAGGGCAGTGGCCCTCACGGACCAGGATTCCCCACCCCTGATCTAGAGGATAGTCTAAGCACTGGGAGGCCAACTACAGTAAAATACTATAAAAAGCAGACGTCAGTGTAAAGCACACACATTGTAGTATGCTACGTTATTTTAGCCTTGAGAGAGAGAGTGAAAATCTCTCTCTCTCTCTCTCTGAAAGTGCTAGCTTCATGGAGTGATAAAAAATCAATCAGAACCACACGGGGAGAAAGATTCCATAAGCTTTCTCATACATGTGAGGCAGGCCATCTCCTGGTTGTGCAAAAGGCAATTAAGGATGTATAATGGGACTGAATCACCAGTGGTACTGGTGAAACACTGATGCCTCTGTAGTAGGGCTAACCAATGCTGGATCAAAGCTATTTTTGGATGTACTGTACAGAAACACTAGGGTATTCTTCTCTGTAATGATAGAGAGTATACAACTGCGGTTATTGTCATCAAACCAATCTGACAGCTATTAATTAGTATCAAAAATAAATTAATTA
>JAODLL010004361.1:5000-11172 GCA_026546735.1 Forbesichthys agassizii | reverse complement strand
ACACACACAAAATACACACAAACACACAATATAAACACACACAAACACTAAATAAAAACAAAATAAACACACACACAATATACACACACACACTAAATACACACATTATACACACACACACACTATATACACACACACACACACACACACACACTATATACACGCACACACACTACATACACACATTATACACACACACACACACACACATTATACACATACACAAACTATATACACACACACACACATTATATAGACACACACACATTATATAGACACACACACACTATATACACTATATATACACACACATACACACACACCTTGCAGCCTTCACACAGGCCTCCTTCAAACAGCGGGTGGAAGGTTGCTGCCATCGTCTTCCCACAGGACAGGCAGAATTCTGGCAACACACACACATGGTAAACATAGTGCATGACACACACACACACACACGTGCATGTTAGTGATGCTGATGGCCAGGCGTCATTACCTTCAATACTTCGTTTATTCTTCAGTACTTCATTCACCATTTGCTCTACACAGGAGAGAGCAAGTCATTCACTGGTACAACATCTGCTTGTCAGGCTGAGTATTAACTTTCTAGTTGCCCATGTCTTTTAAATATAACCCAGCCAGCCAGACACATTATGTTATCCCAAACAAACACTACAGCCCTAGACTGTGTTACTCCTTAGCTGTGTGTGTGCGTGATATGTGCGTGGAAGCAGCTAGAGCCAAGATGATATGGTCTGTCCTGTGCCAACAGGCTGGTTGTTATGACAACCCCCTTGCAGGAAACGCCAGTCACGTCCACCTACTTGCTCAGGCCTGATTACAAATGTGACCTCTGACCCACCTCGGCTGAAGGTCTCCTCGGGGGTGGACTTGCTCTTACAGAGACTGACCCGCGGTCTCTTGGCACTGGGGAAATACTGTGGCAGAGAAACGTCCAGAACCTGGGGGTCCAAAAGACTGCTCTCTGCACACACACACACACGTAAACACACATACACAAACACACACTAAACTGTCACATCTGCAGTGACAACATCAATTAAACAAGTTGTTCATTTAAACATTCAAGGTCAAAGCAAACATGTTCGCCATGAACATTTGCCAATTCTGAAATCACCTAATCATTTTGCTGCTGGTTCAAATATCTACCGGTCTACAGAATGGACCTGGTCTATGGAATATGTCGCTGAAACCTGAGATGATTATAGTAAGTTGACATTTTGCTGTTTCTTAACGATAACAATATTTGAGTTTGCTTTAGAAGCCACACTTCTTACCCACATAGTTCATATGTTTGCCTATACGATCTCCCAAACATATGAACTGCGTCATTTTCATCCTACAATACTGGATTTGAAGTTACTGCTTCGTCTGGACTAAATCATGGTCGCTGGTGTCGGGCACATCAATATGTATTTCACAACCAACCTTTACCACGACGTGTGTTGGCTGCTTGTCTTGACTATAAACTGGTCTAGTCCTTGGATTAGGCCTGTATAGTCGGTCATGCCACCCTTGGATTTTCTTGTCTCCCCTTAAAATAACAATAATATCGTTTATCGCCATTATTTCTTGGACAAATAATCGTCCAACAAGTTATCGTGACAGGCCTATGCACCACTCCTACAGTATACACACACAGCCCAGTATTCTAAGGATGTAGTGATGATGAACACAGCAGATGACAGCAACGATATCGGAGAACTACAGACTTAATTACTAGTCAGTTGTCGCCCCAAAGGGGTGGTGCTCTTCATGCCCATATAGTTCTGTGGTTCTACCTTGCCTAAACATCGGCGCCAAGCCACCAATAAATCAAACAACCCAGCTACACACCGCACTTTCATTCAGTAAGCAAATAGCTCTCTCACTTCACCTGTTGAGTGGCTTATTTGTGTGTCAAGCCTCTTTTACAGCGTAACGTTACAATAACTAACATCTCTTCTCTGTGCAAGTTTATTGTTCTGCTTGTTGTGGTTTAGGGTCATTCTCGTTTGTCTGCACTTGTAGAGTAGTGCTGGGCTGCTCTGTTGGAACTCACATCATCCTTCCAGCTAATAGTTTAGATGTTATGCTATAGGAAACGTTAGCTTGGTGAATCACAGAGCCCTTTAATAAACGTCAGCAAAATAGCCTAATTGCCAACGATGTAAGACATGGATGGGCTCAAAGTTTAATGTTTTGAATATGCATTAAGTTTAGAGAAAGAGTTTAGTGAATATAAATATTTCTGCAACACAGGCTATGAGCTATTAAAAGTGCAAGGGTTTCTAAATTAAGTAAAATTTATTACTGTAACACTGATGTGAATATGTAGTGCCATATTTAGAGGTCACTGCTCCACACAAAAGACAGGATGAGGACAGAAGGGTAACTTATCATGCGTGTGTGTTTTGACTTGGGATAGTATTCATTGAGAAGTTGAGCTACAGGAGGAAGCAATACTCAATGCAGAGAGCCTTTAGGCCGACTGCATTCTATTCAGTTACAGTGTGTTCTCCTTTAGCCATAAAGACACCTTCACTCACCATAAGTTGATGCAGAAAAGGCACAAAGTGGTCCTTTGAAATGCACCAGAATGCAGGAAATTGTAGCGTGTTGATGCAATATTTGACACTTAAACATTCCTGGAAAAGGACCCCCCCGAACATTAATCCCCCTCCAACATAGAAGCAAAACATTCCGACCACCAGCGCAGGCATGCAGCACCACCCAGGTACAAACTCCCCCACTGCTTACACACTCCCAGAGGAACCACTGCACACTACTCATTATGTTTGTGCTTATTACAGTAATATCTCATGTCCTCTTCCCCTCCACTCCAGTGTTGTGTGTGCGGTCAGGGAAGCGTCTCACCAGTGTTGGCTATGGGTTTGAGTCCCTGTTCTCCCTTGGGCAGGAAGCCCCCATTGGCCCAGTCCAGCATGGGCTTGACCTGCTCCTCAGGGCTGTCTGAGGAGCAGGGGGGGAACGTCTTCTCCGCACGCACACTGGCCATCTGGAACACACACACACACATGCAGGGGGGAGACAGGCTGTCAATCACGTCTCCACACACACACAAACATGCAGGTTGGAGACAGGCTGTCATCGGTCATGTGACCACACAAGGCTGATATCTCTGAGTAAACAAACAGCACATGAGCACATTCCTCCAGAGACGAACAGAAAGAAAGATACAAAGATTAGAGTAGTTGACCCACAGGCTAAGACAAGCCTGCTGCGCCTGCCTGCCTGTCTGTCTGCCTGCCTGCCTGCCTGCCTGCCTGCCTGCCTGCCTGCCTGTCTGTCTGTCTGCCTGCCTGCCTGCCTGCCTGCCTGCCTGTCTGCCTGTCAATATCCGTAGAATTTGACAAGGGATCACATAAGAGAGAACTTTGTATGTTTACCATTTTAGCCATGAGAGCTACATAGTTTGCAGCACATAAGCTAACTCACTCGCAGCTTTAGGCTATTTGTTTTGTATTTTGTTGTTTAATGTTTCACTTTGAGCACATATAAAATGGTTGTTTGATTTTTCCAAGACTCCGAAGAGGTTTTGTGAATGTAGTGTGTCATTTTGGATTTGTATTAACAGTTTAAAGAAAATGGATGAAGGTGTCAAAAAGGTCTTAAGGCCTTTTCACATGGGAAGCAGCATCCCACTCTCCGTCCCGCACCCTCCAGCCCGCCTCTTATGTGAAAGGCAAAGCTACTGCCCAGAGTCGCGGAAGCGTTGCGTCTGAGGTAACCACGCGAACAGAACAGTAAACAAACCATGTAAATAAACAATCCTACTAAGAACCTGTCAGTTGGTTCGGCTGATTGCTGATTGCTATCTTACAAGCCTACAAGTCAAGAAGGTAAATGTGTAAATTTGTGTCCCACCTCAATAGTTAAAATATATTTGATCTTGGCAGTTCCTTCCTCCCAACCCTATCTTATCTTTAGCAATGAAACACTGTAAAGTGGACTAACTGGTGTGAAATAAGAACTGGACAGTTGAGTACCTCCAGAGCCTGGAAGATTGCCCTGCGATATGAAGCCAGCTTGGCGTAGGAGGCCTGGTTGAAGAACTTTGGGAATGCTGTGATGGAGTCTAGTTTATCTGCTGAGACCTGGAGAGGAGAGCAACATCATGACAGTGAGACCAATACAAAGTGTCGACACCATGACATCACCATGACAACACCATGTCTCTCCTTTCCTGCCCACCTCGGAGAACTTGCCGTCCCCGAACCACTGCAGCCACCTCATGCCCGGGGACGCCTGGCGCTTGCCGGTGGCCCGCCAGGTCACCACCATGCCCGGCCACCAGGAGAAGCCCTTGATCTTGCCCCACACCAGCTCCCCGACGCCAAAGCCTTTGTTGTCCTGGGGACGCATGAGGGAGGTCATGGGGGGGTCAGAGGAGGGTCAATGGGAGGTCACAGGGAGGTCAACGGGAGGTGAAAGGAGGGTCAAAATAAGGTCAAAAGAGGGTCAAGGGAAGGTCAATGGAGGTCACAATGAAAGTGTGTTTTGTGTTGTAAAATGCTTTGTATTAATGCATTTATACACAGCTGCTTAAACGTTAAACTTTCTTTGAATTCTCTTTCTCCTGAAAGAGAAGTAAAGCTTGTTTTTGTTGTAAAGGCAGGGGTGCATTAAAGACTCTATCAGATAATCCGCTAGGCTTAGATATACTGAGAGATCCTCCATTTAGCTGTGTCACTGAGTTCACACACACACACACACACACACACACACACACACACACACACAGGGACATGTTTCTAAAAAACACATCACTACATTGCGGATGATTCTATCCGCAGTAGAAAACAAAGTGAGCCGGTACCATGCGGTGAAAAGCTCCATGTGTGGTAACCTGTGCTGTCTGCTCCCTCAGACACGATCTTACCTCATGTAGGAACAGGCTACATTACTACAGTGCTAGCTAGGGCTGAACGATTAATCTCTTCCAAACCGAAATAGCAATTTGAAAAATGCGATTAACGAATGTCAAAGCATGCTATTCATATGCGCATCTGTCAAGTTGTTTTGTAGCGTTGTATCTGCATTCTGGCCTCCTTGTTTGAGGGTAATTCTAACTGATCAGCACAGTGCTCCTCTAGGTCTACCAGACATGCTCTGAAACACAGGACGACTATTTGTCTATGGTACGTAGCCTGGCTACACGGCACGCCCACCAATGTGAAACACACGAAAACACATTCATGGCATGTGGTAATGTTCCATAACATGTTTTGAACTTAAATATTGACCTGATAAAATCAGCTAAATCTAAAGCCATGGTTCTTAGCAGGAAACCGACAGAGTGCCTACTCCGGGTAGGGAATGAGTCCTTACCCCAAGTGAAGGAGTTCAGGTACCTCAGGGTCTTGTTCGCAAGTGAGGGGACATTGGAGCGAGAGATCGGCCGGAGAATCGGAGCAGTGGGAGCGGTATTACAATCTTGCTTTACCGCACCGTTGTGACGAAAAGAGAGCTGAGACGGAAGGCAAAGCTCTCTCAAGAGGCCTGGGGGAAGACCCAGGACTAGGTGGAGAGATTATATCTCCACATTGGCTTGGGAACGCCTCGGGATCCCCCAGTAAGAGCTGGATAATGTGGCTTGGGAAAGGGAAGTGTGGGGTTCCCTGTTGGAGCTGCCTACAGATAAGCGGATGAAGATGGATGGATTAAAAAAAAAAAAAATCGCAAATCAAATTGCAACCGCAATACCTGTCCAAAAAATCGCAATTAGATTTTTTTCAAAAATTGTTCAGCCCTAGTACTAACTTGATCTGCCTGTCACACATACCTGCAAACTTAGAAGGGATAAAAAAGGTCACATGTTTGAGAACCAAATCTCTGTAGGGGGGTCTGTGGGCATTCCCCCCAGATTTGTGAAGTAAACAAAGCATTCTGATGTATTTTAAGAAGAAAATAAAGGGAAAAGACAGGATTTGCTTCAGGCAAAAAACACATTTATTGACACTACTTACAGTAACGTATTTACTTGAAATCATAAAATTTAAAAGTTTCAGTTATATTTCGGTGTAGGCTGTGTGCAGCCTATGATTTCAAGTAATTACATTCTAACATGTCTCGATTGTATATTGATTATTTATCTACAACCAGGAGCAAATACTTCTGCTGAAATTGCACGCCCATATAGCTAAAACTAAAC
>JAODLL010004361.1:0-2500 GCA_026546735.1 Forbesichthys agassizii | reverse complement strand
AACACATTACACACATTACTACACATTACACACATTACACACAACACATTACACACATTACAACACATTACAACACATTACAACACATTACAACACATTACACACATTACACACAACACATTACAACACATCACAACACATTACACACATTACAACACATTACAACACATTACACACAACACATTACAACACATTACACACATTACACACATCACAACACATCACAACACATTACAACACATCACAACACATCACAACACATTACACACAACACATTACAACACATCACAACACATTACACACATTACAACACATTACAACACATTACAACACATTACACACATTACACACATCACAACACATTACAACACATTACAACACATCACAACACATTACAACACATTACACATATTACACACATTACACACAACACATTACACACATTACAACACATTACACACATCACAACACATTACACACATCACAACACATTACAACACATTACACACATCACAACACATTACAACACATCACAACACATTACACACATTACACACATTACACACAACACATTACAACACATTACAACACATCACACACATTACATACAAAACATCACAACACATTACACACATTACACACAACACATTACAACACATCACAACACATCACAACACATTACACACATTACACACAACACACATTACAACACATCACAACACATTACAACACATTACACACATCACAACACATTACACACATTACACACATCACAACACATCACAACACATTACACACATTACACACAAAACATCACAACACATTACACACATTACACACAACACATCACAACACATTACATACAAAACATCACAACACATTACACACATTACACACAACACATTACAACACATCACAACACACACAACACATTACACACATTACACACATCACAACACATCACAACACATTACACACATCACAACACATTACACACATCACAACACATTACAACACATTACACACATTACACACATCACAACACATCACAACACATCACATTACAACACATCACAACACATTACACACATCACAACACATTACAACACATTACAACACATCACAACACATCACAACACATTACACACATCACAACACACACAACACATTACAACACATCACATTACAACACATCACAACACATTACACACATCACAACACATTACACACATTACACACATCACAACACATTACACACATCACAACACATTACACACATTACACACAACACAACACATTACACACATTACACACAACACATTACAACACATCACAACACATTACAACACATCACAACACACACAACACATTACACACGAGCCAACACATAATGTTTTTGGTAAAGCTTTGGGGACCACTAGTAAATCTGTCTGCAGCTGCAAATGGCTCTCGGGCCGTAGCATGGACACCCCTGCTCTAGATTATCAATAAATTAGTCATTAGATTAATTGATTAATCAGGGGGGAAAAAAGAATAGATAGGTGCAGCACTAATACAGCCAGGCAGACAGACAGACAGGCAGACAGACAGACAGGCAGGCAGACAGACAGGCAGGCAGACAGGCAGGCAGACAGGCAGGCAGACAGACAGACAGGCAGACAGACAGGCAGACAGACAGGCAGACAGACAGACAGACAGGCAGGCAGGCAGGCAGACAGGCAGACAGGCAGACAGAGAGGCAGACAGACAGACAGACAGACAGGCAGGCAGGCAGACAGGCAGACAGACAGGCAGACAGACAGGCAGACAGACACTAACGTGCCTCGCTCGGCCGGCGTGACTCAGAAAGACAAACAGCCGTTGCCACGGTGACCGTGTCCTCCAGGGTATTCCTGCCCATTCCCCCGCCACGTCCTGCCCAGGCTCACAGGCACTGGGACACCAGCGCTCCCCCCAGAGCAAGACACGGGCACAGCCAGGCAGACCTGCTCTGCCACCTATCAGGTGAAACATCTGCCTCCACCACTGGATTAGAGCAGATCATACTAGACAAAGATAGATCATCTCTCTCTCTGATGTGGGCCTCAGCAGGTTGAGTGTGGCACTCCTAATGGAGGAGGAGGACACATCAATACAGAGATCCAAGCATCCTTTCCTAGACCTCCCAGACGTCATAGAGACACTGCTGCCAGATCAGTTCTTCACCAGATCTCGTGAGAAGAGTCTACAGCAGGGGTCGGCAACCTTAGGCACGCGTGCCATCATGGGCACGCGTAATCTTAACCAATGGCACACTGGCAATATCTTTTTTTAATCTTTATCTTAAAAAAAAAAAAGAAGTTTTTTTTTAAAGTAGGCTACACGCTCATCTGGTTAATATAGTACAATTGTTAATCCGCATGGGAAATTAGCCTACATTACAATATGACTTCCACAGACATTGCCGTAGCGCAACCTAGTTTGATTGATCCATCCGCTTACAGAAAACACAAGCCTCTGA
>JAODLL010004360.1:0-11172 GCA_026546735.1 Forbesichthys agassizii | reverse complement strand
CAAAATATTGACACTTTGGGCCCAGTTTGGACATTTTCACTTAGGGGTGTACTCACTTTTGTTGCCAGCGGTTTAGATATTAATGGCTGTGTGTTGGGTTATTTTGAGGGGACAGCAAATTTACACTGTTCTACGAGCTGTACAATCACTACTTTACATTGCAGAAAAGTATCATTTCTTCATTGATGTCACATGAAAAGATATGCTCACATATTTGCAAATATGTGACGGGTGTACTCACTTTTGTGAGATGTAAATAAATATATATATATATATATATATATATATATATATATATATAGTATACTACCCTACACATTAGCGGGCACACAGACAATATAGCCCTATATGCTGGCTCTTTCTCCATGAAAGCAATGCCAAATCCAGTGTTTCTTGACCATCTTGTCACATGTCAATTCATGAATGAATGTCTGCATGTTAATTGTTAACTCGTGTAAGGGTAAATAATTGTGTTTAGGTACAGTAAGGTCATTTAAATGCTCCCTCCATGCAAGATTTACATTGCCATTAGGTGTCTTTATTGTGACACTAATCTATATTTTCCTGCACTATTTAATACATAATATTGTACTGAAATAGTTTTGATACAATTCTTAAAAACAGAATAGGTGGAATAGATGGTATATATGCCAAGTTCTGCATCCCACATGATTTGTTCACTTTGATTTCACTTTAATCATGAAAAAACACAGCTGAAGAAAGATTCTGTTAGGTCTACAGAGCATAGCAGAGGTGACAAATGAACACCGCCACTGAAACAATTAGCAGCCATTTTTTCCTACTGCATTTTTCACAGCACTCACAAAATAAACTATTTCTTTCACTGAAATGCTTCAAATATATAAGGCTGCTAATCATTACAAGGCAGCTGCAAACAAAGCATAATGCCAACATTTTGCTTTAGGCTTCAATCTTGACCGAGTGTGATAATGAGGAATGAGAGACGTCTACAATGAAGAAGAGAAAGTCAAGGTTCCAACAAGAAACACCATCATGCCTACATAGAATTACTAAGAGAGGTCGGGCGATGGCAACACAGAAATGATCTCATCTTTTAATTTGATCTTTTAACCCGGTTTTCATATGATCTCAGGACACGAGCCAGAAGAAAACCTTGAGTTTCAACAATATTAAACCTATATTTTCCCCCTCAAAATCAGTGGAATTATCAGGCCGGATCTGGAAAGCATGTAACCGTCACATCAATTTTACAACCCGGATAAGATCATTCTGTGGGGTTTTCACAAAATACTGATTAAAATGCAGGTGAGAAAATGTAATAAAAAAGAATTCCATCAGGGATTTTTTCTATCCCCTCAAATTTCTGTGTAAACTTTGATAAATTGGGTCTACTGCATTTCTGTGCCACATTGGTTTCATACCTGATAGATCCTGTTTAGATGTGCCTGTTAGGGATAAAATGTACTGCATGTAATGGATCTCCAGCACCAAAAACTATAGCGCATCTCAAGTCTTTCCCCCATCATTACCCCTCAGTTTTAGCAGGTAAGAAAGACCATTTAAGGCATGGATACATGGGCAACAGATGTATGATAAGACCACATGGTAATAAATAATTCACTGGAAAGTGCATACTGCAGCAATTACTAGAGAGGAAGGGTAACATAATAAAATAACCTATAGCAAAATGTACCATTAAAAGGTCAACAAAGGTCAACACTGCAATATAGATAAAGAGTTTCTTCCATATTAGTGTTTTGTTTTAAAAACATGACAGCTTTATAATTGTTTGCAAAAGAAAATGTGAATTTGTGAGTGATAGCTTTGTGGTTGACCGATTTGTTTTCAATGCAATATTAATACTTCTAGCAGTATATTAAAACTATTAGAAGATGCATGGGTATCTATGGTAATATCTAAGCTTGAAACCAAGAACAGCCAACCACATCACACAAACCTATTGAGTAGGCTCATAGAAGCTTGCATTAATCGGCACGCTTAAAACACAGGTGTGAGAGTGTGTCCACACGTGAACCGCATAGCGTCGTACCTGCTCTCCCTCGGTGAAGACGTGCACGCCGTAGCTCCAGCTGATGGTGGGCGTGGGATCTCCTGACGCCTCGCACGTCAGAGTCACCTGGTCCTCCGTCTCGGAGGTGCTCTGGTTTACCAGGTAGGTGATCTTAGGCTTCACTGTGAAACACACACTCAACGTTACACACCACAAATTACAGTGACAGATGCAGATTAATTGTTGCCGCTCCGTCAAGACAAATAGTCCCCCAACAATAGTCCTATCAAAGATATCGGAATACCTCTCTTGTTCTATGTAACCAAGCAACACATACACATCACGCTAGCTTGTTACACGTTGTCACGATACTTTGTATTCTATATGTAGACTCTGCATCGACACAGCACAGAAGCATAATGTACATCGGCAACTATAGTGACCTATTCTACTACTAATTGTTAGTCACTTTGGATAAAAGTGCCTAATTAAATGTAAATGTATTGACTGCAAAGAAAGGACGATGGTCAGTGGCTCAACAGTGTAACTTGATAGCAGGGACACGGTTGTTAAAGTATAAATTCCGACTTGTACACTTGTTTGTTTGGGCTTTATAAAACTGACGTGTCTTCGTTTACACTTAAGCACACTATCATGGAACACCTGAGGGCACCTGAAGCCACAGAGTGAAACTATACCCCCTGAACAAACATGAGGCTGTGCGTGCAGCTTCCTGTTGTCACTGTTGCTCACAGTTGGACCCATCTTTACAATAAGCAAAGATGTCTTTTACAGACATAGCAATTAGAATAATTTACCAGAAATAATTACAATGCCAGGATAGAAAAACAAAGGGAAAATACATAATAAAGTGCTTTGTTTAGAGTGAGTATACCTCCATTTTTTTTTTAAATGTATAAAAATAAAATATGTCGAAATGAATAGTTTATATTGAGCCAGGCTACAGTGCATTATTATACAAAGTATTCACCTGCTGAATATACAGAAGAATTCAATTGCTATGCTCACTAAATTATAATGCCATTATTGTGGCCATTAAAATATTGGGATTTAGAATAAAGCAAAACAACATTATCAGCGGGGGGAAGGGGGGAAGTGTCTACCATTTCAGCTGAGGCTGTGGCATATGGCATGTTCCCAAAATCTATAATATACTATTATAGAAAAACAACTACCCACACTCCAATAACACTGCTTTCTCAAATATCCATTAAAAGACAAACATACACCAACGGCTCTTCAACGCCTACTTCCAGTTTGGAATGTTATTATTCATTATATTTATATCTTCTCTGTATTTATTATTGGTATGTCTAGGCAAACCCTATGCCTTACCGAACACTCTTAGACTTAGTTCTTGTTCACTTTCCCCAGCTTTGTTCTTGGCGATGCAGTTGTATTCTCCCTCATCTAGCTTGGTGACATCCATTATTGTAATCTCTGAACCATCTTCATTAAAGCTGTATTTTTCACCTGGTTCCAGAATCAGTTGGTTCCTGGAAAGATCATATAGTAGCAAGCATTATGTAAAAACAAATGTAGAACTGCTATTAGCATTTATTAACTGAAAGGGATAACGCTTATTTCCAGACCCCTACGAATATCCTGAGATGGACATTTTTAAAGCATATTATTTTATTAAAGGTACAGTATAGTTATAGATTGCAATATTTACATAGGCCGTGCCTTGTAATGCATTTTAATGGAAGCAGAAATACGACACTTCTGGGCTGGTATTCACTAAGGGCCCTATTTCAACGATTTAAGCGCACAGTTTAAAACGCAAGGCAAAAATAGCATTCAGGAAGTGTCCAAATCCACGTTTGCTATTTTAACGGCAGATCCAACGGTCAGTGCGCCGGGCGCATGGCTCAAAATGGTTGGATTTTGTTTTGGGCGTAATATAGGATAAATCAATCCTAGTTTCATCTCCCATTCTCTTGAAAAATCCAGGCGTGCTTGCATCATAGGCAAATTGATATTATACCGGTGGGTTTGTGTAAGCACTGGAGCAGACAATCTAGGAGGCAATAGTGAGATTCCTAAAATATGTTTATGTAGGTTACACACTAATGATATTTCACATTGTAATCTATAACATTTTATTCCTTTGGATATTTGTGCGCTCGTGTACGTTCCTATATGTGTAACAAGCAGAGTGTACAAACGTTGTCCACTGGGCTTGGCTGAAACTAGCAAAGACACCCAAAGTATATTAAACTAAATATAACACTGTGGTTTAGTGTATTTGAAAATAACTGGGCTAATGTCTGGTTACCTGTAGCACTTGTTTGTTATTTTAATTCTGCAATCTCTGTTCTGACATGAGACTGCATATACCACCCGCGATTATAACACTCATGGGTGGTTCTGACAAGACCGATTCTAGAACCCTCTGACAGGAGAGTAGAACACCTGATTCACATGAATAGCATGTTATCAGGATTATAATGACCCATTTATTAGAATCAGATGTGTTTGAGCAGGAAGACATCTAAAACATGCAGGGCAGCGGCCCTCCACGACCAGGATTGGAGAACCCCGCCTTAATGGAAGGCTTATTACGCAGCGTTTCAGTAGAAGTTCATAACCTAGTCTGTTATGATACGTTTTGAAAACTTATCTTTTTTAAATCACGATGCCTGATAAACATTGTGATGGCTGTCAGTGATGGATGATGGCATCGTCAACCGCCCCAACCCTGGTTGTAACACCAGAATATTTCTTCAGCATGCACTAAGAACGGCCAGATAGTGGACCGTGAGGAGATGTTTGCTGAATTTGACAAAACAATGTATGATCATAAAATCGCTGAGTATACCATCAGTAAATAGGCCAATGAGATACGTAGATGGGCATAATATATCTTACGATACTGTAGGATTTAGGGCAGTCTCACACCTGGTCCCAATTAACAGTTCTTTCAGATACAAGGCAATACCCCAAGAGTTTAGCCAGATGTGAATACTATATTAAGATCTCTGTGACCAGAAATACTGGACTCGCTTGTGGTCAACTACAATTGGAGTTATGGGGTCACTGCACACACAAGGCACACCACCATTTTGATCCTATATTTTACATTAAAATAATTTATTATTCATTCATGGTACTGCACATATAGTTCCACCACTTTCAGTATAATGTTGCAAAACAAAAACTTTAAAGCAGTTCACAGTCATTGGAATATGTGTACCCAGCAATGACTCACAGTACTGACACTGAGTTGTTACACAATCACCCCAGGTTACATATTACATAAATTCACCATGGTTGAAAATCAGTTGCAGTTAAAACTGATGGAACTGAACTTTAAAGACTGAATATGGCACAAGACATTGCCCCTGGTCTTGAAACAATTTTAGCAATGTCAGAGAGAGAAAAATTACTTTTTGAAAATTACAGTATGGTGATAATTAGGGGTAAAATTGCATGTTTCAGCTTTGAGCATGTTTATATTTAGTCTTATTGTTCATTTTGACAAAATAAATGCAAAATAGTGTATCGTCATGCTGGGGTGAAAAATTATTAATTCATTTTGACTCAAAAAATGCAAAATACTGTATTGTCATAGTGAGATATTCATAAGATCAATGTAGAAATGCAGGCTTAATTAGTTATTGCAATATTTAACACCATATTGATTTGCTTAAAATCTAATTAAAAAATAAATTATATAAGAAAAGCTTATATAACCATTAAAGAAAAAGAAAAAGAAAGAAAAAAATACATATTTAAGTACTTAATCCTGTTAAATAGCATGAAAGGTGAAATTTATTTTTTGGAAAATAAAGAAAACACTCTGACACCATTTCCATTGTGAATTTAACAGCGAAGGCTCACCTTCTCCAGGTCACCAAGGGTTCAGGGTAGCCATCAACGGCACAGGTCAACACAGCAGACTGCCTTACATCTGCTGTAGCATTAATCTCCATCTGCCACACTCTGATGGTTGGGAGTACTGGGATAGACAGATGCACAGAGAATAGTTTATTTAGGCTATATCAGAGGCTCAGAAGAAGTATGAAACATACTATTTCTTTACAAGGTGCTCTGTATAGTATAATAATTGAAACATTAATATAGCAGCGAACAACTATTTTCTACAGTTGCATCCTGAGCAATAATGACATCACACTTCCTCTCTGTGTTGTTCTTCGGTTCTTTGATGTTACTGGGCCGGCTATGAATGCATGTTAGTGTAAAATGTACAGTATGTGTGTGTGTGGCCCACAAAGCATTTGATTTAGTCTGAGATGCTGGTGCTCCAGTATGACATCTTGTGGCAGAAAGCCATTTACACCATTTTATTATGAACAAATTCTACAATTATTGTAGCTGCCACCAATCTACAGCAAAATATCAACTTCTAGGTATGTATGAAGAAAGAAAAATAAAAATGCAGATCCTGCAAATTATACAGAAATTATTAATTTTGAACTTCTAACCGTTGATGATGACTTTGATGACCCGGAGATCAATCTCGCCGCGAGACATGAGACGACCCTCGCAGGTGAATGAGCCCTCATCTGTCTTCTTTATTCCACGGATCTGAAGGTGCTTGTTACTCAGAACCTTAAAACGAACTGACAGAAAGCACACACGGTTAGCACACTGGCATTTGGCAAATTCATTCATCACCGAAACAAACACTTGTTTTCCTACGCATATAACAGGGAGGTGATGAAAATTTTAAATATGTGTCTGTATCCATCGCCTACTTAGCATATTGGGTTGACAACATTGTACCTCTTAAAATACACCCTTTTTTTGTCACTGATATCCATGTACTTTAGCTTGTTGCTGGCAGCTTTTATCCCACCTTTCCACACTGTTGCATGAACACATTTCTAACAGGCGGCTTACCCTCAGGACAAAGAATAATAAATATTCCATAAATTATTTTTTAATTTCAGATTTAGCAATTTAGAGAATGTAATTAAGCTATTGTAATGAATACATGCTTAGTTCTATACAGAAACATGTACTGTAGTAGCTTAATAGCTGCAAAAAGTGAAGAGAGTAAAGAAAACATCGCCCTAAACACAGAAAACATGATTAACTACAGCGTTTTTTAAACAAGCTACTGTATAAACACAACATAGCTTTTCATATTTCTTAGTGTCAAGGTTCAATGTTGTGTAGTCTTTTAACATTAGTTTTCAATTACAACACAATACATATTCTAGTAAACAGTACCTGCTAGTCTGGACAAAGGCACTCTTTACACGAGAGGCTGTAGGTGGAGTAACATTATCACTATCATTTCTTAAAAAGACAGGACTTCATTCGTAGTGGTTGTTTTTTCTCACTAGGGAATTCCCACATCCAGTTGCATAATCATTTGACTCTAACACTGGTGGGAATACATGCTGCTTCGTGAAAAGGCTAGCTGAGCTGTTACAAAAGGCAGCATGTAAGCGTGAACACCAACTGACATTTATATTGATTGCACTGGATGCAGACTTCCGGACTCCTTGTGGGGCTAAACGTTAATTGATTATAATGATTGTGGTAGATTCTCATAAATGTAATAAAACTTTCATTTTAAAGTCCCATAACTAATTAAATCATTAATTAAATTGTAATGGGAAATTTCACTTTAAAAACCATCTGAATATTATTACCCTAGCCTTATTACCTACAAAATACCTCCTAGCTACTTTTAAACAACAAACAATTTAGGTAAGAGTAATTACATAAAGCACTGAAGTATAAATCAATTAACTCTTAACTGAATAACTTCAGTGTTAAAGCTGAAGTCTAGACATTTTTGAAAGTCAGGAAAATAATGTTGTATGCTGTTTGACAACATGAGCTATAGTTATCTCTCTTGAGTCTTTATATCAAGAGACAGATCTGTAAGTGAACACAATAAAACATTCTTCTTTTATTTTTTTAATCGTCATACGTATCAGATGTCATTTGTCAAAGAATTACTGACTTGGAAAAAAGAAGCTGACAGTAGGATTCACAGGAAAGAAAAGAGATGACAAGAGGCTGGCACCACGACAGATGGAAATAGCAATCCTGTAAAACCTCACCGTCTTTCTCCACTTGGATTCGTGTCCCTTTGTGTGTCCAGATGACTGTGGGAGGGGGTGAACTGGTGACATCACATACAATTATGGCGTTGTCACCTTCATTAAACTCTTGGGGTGAAGGAGCATTTGTAAAGGTGATTTTTTCTGGAAGAGAACATGCCAAACATTAATTAATCTACATTTTACTTATTTAGAGCTGGGCACCAGCAAAAAAGCATAAATATATTCTGTAAAAAAAAAAAAAGTATCTATTTTTTCACAAACAGATACACTACAATAGCCTGGTGTAGGCAGACCTAAAATTAACTTACTACTACCCTACTGTAGGTTCTGAACACGCTCACATTGCGAAGTGTCTGTAGTTACTGCCTCCTACTGGGCATAGACCTTTGGTTAATTTTGAAACTGACAGCCTTTGACCTATTGCCGTTTCTACAACTGTTTGTATCGCTCACATCTAGCTCAATCATCGTTTAGAAACACACACTGTAAAAATGTAAAGTCATCCCATTTAGCCACCCCCACTAGTCGCTGATTGGTCCGCCATCCAGGTGGCTGTGCAAATGCTAAAGCGACCATGGTTTCCAATACTATAACCTCAAAGGCCTGTTGCCACTGCTTAACGCTCCATTTCTCAGTTGTATTGTTCCGTGGCATATTCCACCTGACACCAGTAACAGCAGCATCCGTCTGTCACTCTTTGATAGCCTGTGTGCATATGTGCAACAGAGAGCACTTTGTCGGAACACGTCGTGGGAGCTGTCAAACTAAAATCTAAATAAATCTGACATGCTAGTCTTTTCGTCGGGACGTTGTGAGGTGCCTCAGATGCCATAACACTGGTCGATGGTGATGTCACACTACCCGACGGGAGAAGACGCTACTGGAAGTGTTTCGGCTACGACCAAATGATCAGGTCAAAACCGGTCTGAATTTTATAGTCTGAAATGGGAGTTACACGTCACACTAGAGCAAAACTGGGGACAGATATGTGGATTTAGAAGCAGATTTATCAGTGAAAGCACATGTTGCTGACAATAATCCACTGAGCTGAGGGATTTCTTGCGGCATGATTGTGCTCTTTTTGCCATTTCTTCAAACAAGCTGTGTCAGGGCTGTCCAAAAATGATATGCATTTAAAATCACAGAAAAATAATGCAACTACTTTCAAAGGTATCGACTAATTGTAGTTTGGACTCAGGTGAAAATGTCTCCATTAGATTTTCCTCCATACACGTTAGTCTATGTTTGCCAGAATTAAGTACATTTCTATTGATCTAGTTTCAATAATCGAATTGCACCCTTGAAGAATCAATAGCACCTTATTGCTAAAAACAAGTCCAGTGCTTCTAGAGCTGGAATCTGGAGGTCCATACTGTACATACATAACTGTACATCCATAAATATTATTTTAAGTATAATTACTGAATTCCTGTCACAAGGAGTTTAGGACATGTGTTCGACACAACATATAATAGACCCTAATGAAGACTTATAACCTAGTGTACATAGCCTAATCATATAATAAGGGGATAATGATTAGCCTTATTATCATTATAGTATTTCATTATCAGTCCATCGCTTGTACAAACACCATGAGAGTATGTATTAAGAGTAGTGTTTTAAAATACATGACATTGACTTAAACAAAACATTTTTTCCTTTGCAAATATAATATGTATGTAAATAATTACAGATAATACGACAGCCTGCAATACATTATGATAGGGTACATCAACAGTAGTCAGCCATGCATGACAATAGTCCCATTTCAGCATCAATGAACACTGAAATGTTCTCTTCAGAACTTTTGGAAACAAAAATATGTCATTTCTGATGGACATTTGATGATGCTTTGCAAACACAAGAGATAAAACCTATTACTCTGAAGAACTGTACAGCAAACAGGACCATTAAGCAGCCTTCTAATGGCCTTCCCTGGATTTATTGAACTGATGAAAAATCCATCTTCAATTGAAAATAATAAATATGACATGCTACCCTTAAGCAGTCAATATAACAGCGAACTATAGTGTCTACTTTACTTTCTTCTTTCCATGTTTTATTTCCAGCAATGAACACAAAGGAAGCGAGGACAAGAAAAGGCTTACGGTAGATTTTGACATTCACTGTGGATTCTGCTTGCTTGTCTCCATTAGAAGCCACACACTTGTAAGTCCCTGCGTTGTCAGTTCCAGCTTTGTAGAGAGTGAGTGTGGAAGTTGACTCATCGTTGCGGTTTACTGTGACGTCCGGACTGTTCGAATCTATTCTGTTGCCACTTGGTCCAAACCACTCAATATGCTTGGCAATGCCCACAACTGAAAATAAAATACAAAGAATCATACGCAAAGTCATACACGAAACCATTGATACATATGGTTGCCCTTTCTGATTGCAAGCCACAACCAACAATCTACAGTACGTCAACAACTTGCTTTGCTTCCTATGTAAATGATCCTGCTAGACTGTCTATACAAGCATTAATGGTGTCCATCGTTTTGAGAAACTCTCAGGCTATGTTGCTGATTAGCTTACCTTCACACTGAAAGAATTTTGATTCTCCCACACTGATCTCACCATAGCTGGGGGTGATCTGCACTTCCAGGGATACTAAAACCAGAAAAACATCAAATGAAAACATTAATGTATATGCTAGGCTTACAGTACAATAAACATCACTGGTGCTTTATTTGAGTGAAAGTACAATCACTTCGCTTCTGATTGGCCTCTCAGGTACTGTTCTAAATTGGTTCCGATCATATCTTACTGACAGAGAATATTTTGTGTGTATTGATGAATCGTCATCTAGTAGATGCAATATGAACTGTGGTGTTCCACAGGGCTCAATTTTAGGCCCTACCCTTTATAATTTGTACATGCTGCCACTTGGGGATGCCATCAGGAGTCACGGCATCAATTATCATAGTTATGCTGATGACATTCTATCTACATTGCCGTGTCCCCCGATGACCTAGGACCAATAGATGATCTTTTTAACTGTCTTTTAAACATTAAGTCATGGATGGCAGAACAGTTTCTACAGCTTAATCAGGACAAAACAGAAGTAATGGTCATTGGTTCTGAAACTCAGAGAGAGATACTCAAAGTGAA
>JAODLL010004359.1:0-11172 GCA_026546735.1 Forbesichthys agassizii | reverse complement strand
GTATCCCTTTTGTGTTATGTGTATGGGTAGGGAGTCAGGTAAGGCACTTGTCTTTTATTTCTCATTCGTTTGTGGTTGTGGTCGCTCACAACGAGGTCAGCGCTGTGATGTTTCTCTAATGTTATGCACATGAAGTGCTCCGCCTGGACAGCCGCCCAATCTGCCATGTGTTCGCGCTGCCATGTGCACATGCACACACAAGTAAACCACCCACATAAAGTAAGGACACTTGTGAGCAGCTTGGGCGTGCTGTTGGTGGCCTGAGTGACCAACACAACAACAATGGCTGACGGCAAATGCTGGATGTAGAATGGGATGCCATCCCACATCAGGCTGGTGACCAGCATGAGGAGGTGGTGCCAGGCTGTGTATGTTTCTTCCACACACTTCTGACGCTCCTGTTGGTTAAAATAATACATTGTTAAAGTGCCAAATGTTTTGGTATGTTTATAAAAGCACTGACACATGCACACCATTAATAATGTGTAATTATTCATTATTATTATTATTATTATTATTATTATTATTATTATTATTATTATTATTATTATTATTATTTTTAATGATTAATGTGTTAACATTATGTAATAATGTGCACACACACACGTATAGCAATAAGTTACAACCGGTAACAACAGGTGAAACATGTATTTATTACTTTATTGTTTATGTAAGCCTTAGTCTACCTGATCTATGATCTTTGACTTCTCTTGATATTTCGCTCAAATATATTAAGTAGACCTATACGTTTTTAGATCATATTGTGTGGCCGAATCAACGCTGGCCGAATCAATGAGGCTATAGCCTGCCAGTGTGGTAGAGTCCGATCTCGAGTGTGACTATCACCAGATACATTAGCTATCACCACTCCCCACCACCCACTCCACCGCTCTCTACTCATTTTCTTTACTGCATTTAGCCTAGTTTATATCATCGACAGAAGGAACGTGCCCGCGCTATGCCAATGTCGCTAGGCAACGATATCGACGTAGGCAAAATTAAAAATCACACAGCATGTGCTTCTTTTTGTTATTAATGTGGCGATGAGTGACAGCGCCAAAATAACGTTATTCGGCTGTTCGCTGTGCTATAAATACGCCCCGCTCGCTGAGAGGTTTGTGCGGAGATAGGCTCAACTAGTACGGTAATGTGAAATGATGTTGCAGCTTTGCTGCAGGGCAACACGCATACCGAGGTGAGCGAACAGTAGTAGAATACAGTCGGGTAGGCCTGTGTCACAACAAAATCAGTTCAGATTCTCAAACGAGGGCCTGAGGCCGATGTGAAAATGACAATTTGCTTGAATTTTATTTAATTTATTTGAAAATGTTTTCAATCAATGTTGTGTGGTTTGCTCTCGTATTAGGCCTATCGTAATGTACGGTACTGTGCTGTGTGGCTACTAGCATAGCATAGCATAGCATATGTACATGGCCTACAAAGTAACTAGCATGTGATTGGCATATTATCTCTCTATTATATTATTAACCCCTACAATGCAATAGCCCACTGCCAGGACAATTAGTAACTATTAGGCTACATAAGATAATGGTATTGTGACTTAAAAGGGGAATATACTAATACATCATCTGAATGTGATATACAATAATGTGCTTCTAGCCTATTACTTCTAGGAGGGTTGGAATTGATATTGTGTGTGTTTGGAGGGAGTCATTTAGTGAAAGAAATACCCTATTGCTAAACCCCTGATCCCAATCCCTAACTCACAAATGTTGCTGCCAGTACCATATGTGTCTGTCGTTATTGGTGTATTTCATGGTTATTGTATGGCTGTCATTTCTCAGCACTCTATTCACTCTTAATTATACACACGCTTTACGACATTGAGAGATCAATTGCGTAGCATTTGCTTTGTAACAGTGAACAATAACTATACCACAAATTGCTTAAACAACTTTATCTAGGGATTTGGTTACAGTCAAAGGGATGTGCTGCTGCTGCATGCTGTACTGTACATTCACTGTATTTGAGCAAAGGGTTTGCATTGCAGTGAGTATTGGTAGTTTAAATATGCCAGTGTATTGCTGGGGATCCTGTACAATTTGTCCTTCTGGAGTGATGTTTGTGTGTGTGTGTGTGTGTGCGTGCGTGTGTGTCAGCATGTCCTCTTTTACCTATGCAGTGTATATTCGGTCGGTTAATGTCAGCAACATTAGGTGTTGCCTGAAGGCTCAGATTGTTTGCCATGGCTCTATACTGGGGACATAGTAGCACCGTTTACAAAGAGATTTTGTGGCTTGCCTGTCCGTAACCTGCTACTTACCTGCTAGTGCCTGACCTGCGGTGCAGGAATAAGTACATGTTTGTGTTGGCACATCACGAGTTGTTCGGACAGGACCACTATAATCAAGATTAGTATTTCATTTGCATTGGTATAGCTCTGTTCTGGGAGCTCCCTGTCATTCAATGCCTAATGACCCCCCCCCCCTTCCCCACAGGGTACAGAACAGAGCAAGCATCAATAACAACAACACCATGACATTGAGTAAGTCAGACACAGCATAAAAGTAGGAGTTGGGGAAGAGGTTGATTGCAAAAATCTTGGAGAAAAAGTGCCAAGAATGGGTGTCGGGTAGGCTACGGACGTTTAATTAAGCCCCCTGAACGAGTTTGGCCAAAAGTACAGTATGTTTAGCTGTGATCATCAGCTGAGCAGTCTGGTCACTGAGATCAGCTGGCAATAAGATGATTGCAATCAGCTGACGTGACTTCATGACCTTCCGTAATTGTTGTTGTGCTAACCCTTGTATTAGCATGTGTGTGCCATATTGACCTGGGACATTATTGGGGTTTAAAAAGGACTACAGAAATAAGAACTTAAATTCAAAATCCTTAATAGTCTTTACCTCTGTTCCCAACAAATTTCATATATGACTAATGTTTGCAAATCATCTTTGCTAGATCACATTTAGCATAACAAGATCCATTCATTTTTTGTAAAGTTATAATTTGTAAAATTAAGTTAAATTTAAAACATAATGGAGCTCCTCCTATATGTCTTGCTGTGGGAATCATACACCTGGCTGTCAGGCTGTTCATATCTATGGCTGGCTGTGGAGTCCTTCAACGGCTTTGGGGCTCATACAGCTGGCTGTGGGGCTCTTTCTATGGCTGGTTGTGGGGTTAAGTGGCTGACTCGGGAAGGGGGCATTTTTACACTAATACTTTATTTCCATATCATCCTTCTTATCCTCATATTATGAAACATCCTTCTCTTCCACTGCACATCTGTAATCTTCAATTCCACATTTTTTACATGTTTTCCCATTAGCTCTAAGGCCCTAGCAGACAACCTTTTGCCTAAACTTTTGCTCATATTGGAAAAATAGAGCTGATGGCTTCTTGGATTGTAACAATGTCACAGTTCTGTGGTGTGAGTGAGTGTGTGTTTCTGTTTGTCTGTGTCATGCAACAGAACTATGTCTCAGGGTGTATTCGTGTCATAGGCCCATTTACTATTTAACAGTAATGATGACGTACATTAGCCTGCACACATGGTTTTGCACCAGCAGCATAACAGAGTTCAAAAACTTGTCAAGCTACTCAAGAGCATTAACCACCGAAGATCACTTAATTGCTTGCAGCCACATCGGCAGTATGCATAAAAGATGCTGGTTGACATATGCTAAAATCACTATCTTACATGGTGAAATATTGACAGTTTTTAGCTAGGTAATGTGATTTAGCATAAACCAAACACCACGCATGCTAAAAGCCATGCACATGACTTGTTTTGTCCTTTTGTTCATATGCATAAGTGCTCAACTCATAATCCATTTTAAGACTAATCTACTTTCAATCTTCAATGTAGTTTCTTGAGTCAAATATGATCTGATTTCCAAACACATTAACCCACTTAATGTAGGATATCTTGATTGTTTAGACGTTACATGAGCAGACATGCTAGTGTGGAGAACAACACATGCAAAGAGAGATGTTTTGGATTTAGTTATTATTTGGACAGACAAAGGTTATCCACAATCAACTCTCTCACAATATCAATCAATTTCAACTGTATGGGCCGGGATAAAGTATAGGTGGATCTAAATGTCATGGATTTAAACCACAATATGCACAATTTACGAGTGCAGAAAAATGTGCAGTCATTTACATGTGAATTCCAAGTTGTACACGCTGGTATGATTTAACCGGTTTTCCAACATAAACACACTGCCACAACAATGTGGTTGCACATAATTAGCAATAAGCAGAAGTACCTTATCATTACATGCACAATTTTGCACATAGCCCATAGCTACTATTCTACTATTTATGTCTCTATTTAAAGTGTGATTGTATGATAGCGGTAGCGTTTCTATCAGTAATGGCACTGTGGTAGCCTAATTGATAAGCTGTTGGTCCTTTGTGAACATTAGTGAATTGCCATATAAACACAAGTTCAACACAACACATGTTTTCCTGAGCAGATGCACGTGGACACATTTAGACTATTAGATATTAGACATTTAGTGTCTGGATGTCAAGAATATGACCTATGCACCATGACGATCCTTAGGCTAAAACTTGCAAATGGCTTTGTCAATGTGCTAGCCTATATCAAAAGCACTTATCTTTACACTGAGTGTGTGAAGTTGAGGTGTCTTAATTAAGAGCTGCAAATACGGTAGCCTATGCAAGAAATCCCATGTCCATATCATTGCCAATTAAGCATCTAGGGGCTCTGCTTGCATTTCAATCCAGAAAGTCTGACCTGATTAATGCTGTGAGTTGGATCACTGGGAAAATAATCATTTCCTTTTTTTTAAATTTTTTTACTCTCTAATATTGTGACCCTTCATTCTATTATTCAAGTTATATAAACTACCTGTTGTTGTTGTTATTGGTTCATTAGCTGCATGGTTGTGTACAGTATGAGCGCTGTATGGCTGATACTGCCACTCCCACACAATTCTCTACACTGGGAGTAAATCAAGGCCAGCCACCCCATCCTCCCCAATGCTTGCTCTATCCGTGTGAATAGCAACGCCAGGGGTGAGTTATATACCTGTGGACATAAATTACATTTCTACCTGTCATGTTATCGAACCATTCATTCAGTAAATTGCTAATTTATTTGTAGTCTTGCACAACACAGACGAGGGATGCAGGTCTGCAATATGTGTCTCTCGTTTGGCATGTGTGTTCCTCCAGCCCCAACAGATGCTGCTAGTTTAGGTCCCCAGTGTGCCCCAGGACGATTGGACTGGCTGAGCTGGGTTGAGGATTCAGCAGTGCTAGGAATGTAGGCTGCATCCAACATAGTCTCAGTCTCTTCCATCCATTAGCACTACGTCACATAAGCAACTCTGTGCTGAACGTCTGATGCATAGACCCCGTGTAAGCTCGGCAGCGCTTTCCGAAATTGAGTAGTAGGTTTTCATTGGCTGGTAGCATTGTCACTCACAAAGTCTGTATGTGTAATTCCGTTGCAACGCTAATGAGGTAGCCTGCTTTATTTACTCATTTCAGTTGTTACATGTACTTTAAGCACAGTAGCCTACTTATCTAACAGAACAATACCTGTGTAAGTTTAACGTCTGACTTTGTTATTGAGTTATGTAGTTTATTTATGTGCTTGTAAATCAAAATAGCTCTCCCCTCAAGTAGGTGGTTCTTGACGCGTTTAGCCAGCGCTGTGTCCCAGACTTTACGTAAGTAAAAACTGGCTCTGCTAGGCTACGTCCAACACAGCTAGCCAAGGAACAGAATGCTACCAACACTGGGCTGAATGTCCACTTGAACTTGGAGCAATGCGGTTGTCATGCTACATGGGAAATGTGCTCTTGTCTTATGGCTTAGTCAGTGGGTTGTAATCTCTGAGTGTGGAGTGTATGTTTGGGTGTGTGAAACACTCAGGCAGCGGTTGAGCTTTTGAACGTAGCTTTGGTAAGAGGATTGTCTTGTCTGGCCGTTTCTTTGCACTGATCACTGTGGGAAGATCATGCATGTAGATCAGCGATACTAACTGTCTTTATGCCAAGTGTATCCCCAGCCATAGACGAGATGAAGCCTTAACTGGTTAGAGGGATCCAGTTGTGCTGGGTTCCAAATGTAACCTCTCTGCGGCTATTTGCCTGCTCAGTGTCACGGTCTTGACGCACGCACGCCCGCACACTCTTTACAGGATATTTTACTGTACTCTCACACTTTCATACCATCTATTGAAAGTATTGAGATCGATATTCTTAAATGTGAATAAACAAGTCTATGCATATTTCTCTATTTAATTTTTTTTGTTAGTAGAATTTGCTCCTAGGATTTTTTTGCGTATGTGTTGTAGTCCACACTACAGTTTTGCTTATCTCAAGCTTTGCACCCCATTTGCTGTACTGTTTTTGATTCATTGTAATGTTTTGCTGATTAAAACACATAAGACCCGTAACCCTAAATCCCACATCTGTGAAAAGTGTCCGATCAGTGTCTCCTGTCCACTGAATTTCAAATTCCAATGACAAAGTTGGCTGTACAATGGGAAAGAAAAAAAAAAAAAAGGATCATTATTATGATCTATTTTGGAAAGGTACAATATGTGTGAGATTTTAGGCCTGGACAGTGTGTGAGTCATCTCAGCCCCCGTATAGCTTGTGTAAGCTTAGGGAGTTGGGCTTATTTTTAGGTGAACCATATAAAGAATCAAACTGGAAAAAACAGACATTGTGAGATTGTATGTAATGTCAGTTCTAGAAATAGTGAATTATTAGTGACACCTGTGTGATACATTGACGTGTATGTTTTGTGAATGTGTCGCCCATGAATGTTTTGTTTCCCGCCATCCTATCTTGTTGATGAATAAAACAGCGAGATGCGTGTGGAATCCAACTGTTCAGCTGTAAGCCTGAATGAGTCAGATTCACCCCACCATCACCCCCTCTCCTTCTCCTAACCCCACTTTATTCCTGTTAACACTGCCCTACTTGTTCCTATCACCCTTTTACTTCCTCTCTCATCCCAACGTTTTTTTTAAATGTTCCTTCAATCCTTTTTTTTCTCTTTGTATCTCCTCTCCACACAAAGGATGTCCTTCTCTGCTCAGTAACACCCACACATCCCCCGTCTCAAACCGGTGCTTTCTCACAGATGCCCCCTGCTGTCTCTTTATGGAAGTGCAGGCTACTATGATGGTTGACGCCTTTTTTTCCCCTCCCTCTCTCTCTCTCTCTCTTTGTCCATTGTGTGTCTCTGCATCTTCCTTTCTTCCCCTGGTTTCTCTTCTCCTATATTTGGAGATTGCAGTATTTACACTTTGTCACCTGGTCCAGTATGGTTTTTCCAGTGATCTGCTCCTTCCATTTGCCTCCCGCTATACGAACCGGTTCTGAATAGTACAGTTGAACAAGTCAGATGCGAGACTCTCTCACTCATGTGACTGCAGCATTGTCGGGAGATTAGGAATGCCCGACCTCTGGTCTCCTCTCTCCAGACATCGGCATGCATACAAAGACAAAACAGACATCTGCTGTACCTCCAGTTTGTTGAAACAGAGTGTATGATCTGCTGTGATCTCTTCTGTTGTGTTTGAATTTGTCTGAGGTCTTGTAAATAAGTCGTGTACATATTTAAACGTGCTTTTTCCAGTATACGGAAGAAGTATGTCAGAGTGTGTATTTTTGGCGTACTCAACATATTTTTAAGATAGGCTAGGTGTCTTTCTAATTAGGATAATTAGGCCTAACATTACCTTTCAACCGATTGGTGTAGTGGTCTTATAGTGAATGCTAGGCTATACCATGTAATGTGGTGTGATGGTAGTATTACATCTCTCTCTCTCTCTCTCTCTCTCTCTCTCTGTGTCTTGCTGTGGCTGTATCTCATGTAAGATTCAACCCCTCCACAGCATTAGAGTCAGGGGCAGTGTGTCACAGTGCATTCTACTGGACATATGGTTGACAAAACACACTGCCACGTAAAATACTTTGGAGCACAAACAATGCGTGGATGAACCAAACTATATTCAGTTTATTCAAACCATATTCCATGTATCCTGATGAACATTTTGCTCAAGAGCAAAGCACATCAAAGCACAGCTATGCTAGCCTTGCGAGGCCATCCTGATCTCGCGAGCTTCAGTTTAATTTCGCCGTGAGAATCAGTCTGGAAAGCCTAGGAATAATTTTGAATGTGTGAGTAGCAACTGAACTTTCTAATCAGCATCGTGTTTATAGCTATGCGGCCCTGGTTGTCCAATCAGCGTCGTGTTTATAGCTATACGGACGTGGTTTAAATTATACCGACCATGGTGCCTACAGCGAAAACGACCAGATGGTTCATCCAATCAACTGCCAAGTATTTTTTTGAAAGTACAGCCATTCACAAACAGTTTCAATGTACGGCTCCCCAGATGGACTTGTGACAACAATTCCTCTGGCATGTCAGGTTACAGTTAGGCAGTCAGTGCTGGTAGTAGCATACGATGATATACACATACTGTGTGGGTGACATGTGTTTTTAGGCTGTGTGAAACTACCTTGATACTTCCAATGCATTTCATACTGTATTTATAGCGCACTTTACTTGTGTGTGTGAGATGAGGATGATAGGGTATGTGAATTAAACACAAAACTCTCATCGCAGGCAGAGGCCTATATGATTACTCTGGTTCAGGATTGTTCCTTAAGCTCTTATTTACTCCCTATTGTCACTCATCTTGGTTCACTTTGCCTTGTCCTCTATCATACAAGTCAATTGTGGCCATGGTCCTCATGTCATGACATCAGTAGATGGGTCCTTAAAGTCCTGTCCTTTCCAACCTACATTTGGAGAGCATTCAGAAAGCGTTCCTCTATTTTTTTCCAGCGCTCCAAATTTTCTGGGATTAGGTCATCCGTTATATATGTGAAAAGGGATGATTCCCCATTTCCCGCTCCTCCAATGCGATTACGGGGAATGGTCTTAATGAACAGCGTGAAGAGTAGTTTAGCAGACGCTGAGAGAATAAACTGGGATGTCATTCACATGTCTGACACTATTCCTTTTAGTTCACTGCCAAATTTAGAATCTTCCCTCGTGATCCATCTAATCTCTGTTCTCCGTGATTTAGTAATAGTTCCGCTTATTTTAATCATTTGTTTACATTATTTTTAGATGGTATATTGCACTCCGGCATTCACACACAGTCAATGCACACCCTATCCAGAGAATATAAAGCTGCATGCTTTTCATTGCTGATAATCTCCAAGTTTGATGCTGATGAGGAAAGTGCAGAATGGTGTTTGCAGTTCCCTCATAAAGTACAAGGGGCAGCGTGCCATGGGCTCTTACGTTAATTGCCCACCAGGTGACACTTCATAGTCACCATCTTCCACATGAACCCATGGTATTACTGCATGCAGGGGACATTTCTCTGCATAGTGGCCCTCTCCTCTATGATTCAGACCAGGTCCTCACATGCGCTGGGCCTATAGGCCTGTCATGCATTTTACATTCACCACTACATGCTAACTGCCCAGGACGGAATTAGCTACATCATGATGAAGTAGTTATTGCACAATAATGGGAGACTGCAGTGCATGGCTTTTTATATGGTGCTCTGATGAGGTTACAATATTAAAGTGTGGGCAACTCGTAGTGTGTAGGTCAGATTGCTCTGTGAGGAGGCTGAGTTTCTTATGCTGCTGGTTATTAAGTTAATTGTTTCACCTCTGTCTGTAGTAGACTAGTCTCTCTCTCTCTCTCTCTCTCTCTCTCTCTCTCTCTCTCTCTCTCTCTCCCTCTCTCTCTCTCTGTGTGTGTGTGTGTGTGTGCATTATGGTGGACTTGGAGAATTTAATATTTTTTTATAAGGCAGGAAAAACTACTCTAGCTGAAAGAAAAGAAAACAGACAGGTAGAAATGTTCAAAGGAACGATAACGGGAAGGCTTTGAGTGTCTTATCACATCTACAGTATGTGACGGGAGATGTATTGATCTTCAGAAAGTGTTGGATTACAAAGGAACATTGTTTAGGGTCAATAATGATCAGATAGTTATTTGTTTATATACTGTGAATAGAAATTAAGCATTTTATTTAATTAACCAGAAATCAATCAATCTCTCTCTCTCTCTCTCTATCCCTCCCTGAATCAGGTTATTGGGTTGATGTATAAGGCTTGCTGAGATGGTGCAGATTTTATGCAGACAGCTACACCAGCTATCTGGAGCAGTTGGCTTTTCATTTCCGCTGTTACAGGGCAGACACCACAGCATCACCCTATCTGTGTCATTGATACCGTTTATATATAGATTGTGTGTGCGTGTGTGTGTGTGTGTGTGTGTGTCTGCATGTGTTCTAATCTCTAGTAAAACCCGATGCAGTCATTTTCCTCTGATTTCAATATACTGACTGTGTGGGTAGGCCAGTGTGTGCGCATGCCTACTGTACATGTCAGCACTAGAGAACAAAGGCAAGGAACAATAAACTCCCCCTTGTGGCCACATGTGGAATATACCAAACCACTAATGTAGTCTAAATGTGTCTGTGAATAAATTAAATGATCTAGCATTTCCCCCCTTCATTTGTGCTGCTGTATTGACTGGTATCACTAATGCAACTCTGTACTCGGTGGATGTTCATATTGTATGCCAATGTTTGTGTGTGCCTTTTGTTTTGAGTTGTTCTGCTCTCTATACCGTACTATGCATTGTTTGCTTGCCAAATCTAGGTTATTCATGCCAGACTGTGAATCTCAATTTACTTTTAATCTCACGGACATGGTTTGACCCAGACCGTGTCTGCCCCCTGTCCATGCAAGGGTATGAGTATGGGTATTGTGTGCGTTACTGTGTGCACGGGCATATGTGGAACTGCCCTTGCTTTTTTCCCCTGCCTTTCTATCTCTCTCTCTCTCTCTCTCTCTCTCTCTCTCTCTCTCCTCTACACGGAATGTGCATAACGTGTCAGGTGACTTGTGCTTAGATACATTTAACCTCAGAGGCTGCTGTCCCGTTACGGGTACACACGCACGCCTGTATTTATAACAAATGCCTGTTGTGTCCCTGTTGTCCGTGTGTGTTTGGCACGTAGAGTGCCCATAGAGACGAGCTGAGGAAGTGGAGGACACTGGGAGACAGAGAGAGGTCCAGCTACATCGCGAGGCAATCAGGAGGAGAGGTAGTGAATCACTTCTGACGTAGAGCCCTTAACCCTCCCTCCCCCAGAGCCCTTATACCACACTG
>JAODLL010004357.1:0-11174 GCA_026546735.1 Forbesichthys agassizii | reverse complement strand
TAACTACAACATGCTGTATACAAAAACAAAAACAAAAAACACTGCTAACTACAACATGCTGTATACAAAAACAAAAAAAACACTGCTAACTACAACATGCTGTATACAAAAACAAAAAAACACTGTTAACTACAACATGCTGTATACAAAAACACTGTTAACTACAACATGCTGTATACAAAAACAAAAAAAACTAACTATGACATGCTGTATTAACTTTTGCATGGGCATATAAAACACATTTTTATGGACAGCATAAATAATAATTTAATAAGAAATTGTGATTTAAAAAAAAATGTTTTTACTACTTGGCAATGTTTGTGGTCACATAATGTTTTAAGATATATAGTAAGCAAATTGTGACATTTTAAATACATATAATTCAGTCACATGAGATTTGAAGTTGAGTTTAACTTTTTAAATTTTTTCATCTTCATTTTTCTGGCTCTCTGTCTTTCTATCGCTCCTCATTTTAACACACATACAGTATTCTTGGAAGCCAATGTGAGCCATATTAAACCCGACTCCTCGGCTGGGCAGTAATTCGAGCGCCGGTGGTTAGCTTTATATGTTTCACAAGCGTGTAAATATTTAATAGAAGCGCAGGATAGAGTGCTGTGTCATTGCAGTGCACTGCAGCCAGCCACAGACATGGGCACAGAGAGGCACTAAGAGAGATGCATTCTCCCCATGACAGGAGACATTTATGACGGAGGCCGGAGGATTCATAGACAGGACTTATTCTTAACCATGTTTCTCAGAGCTGCCTTAGTTGTGTTCAGGCGCCTTTGGATCGTGTGACATGTGGATACACAGTTTATGGTTTAAAGTTAGTGTTGATGTTGATATTCAACTCTGTTTGTAACATTTTTGTGACACAGCATTCCTGTGTGTTTGTGCATGCATGCGTGAATTTGTTGTGAAGCATGTGTGTTTGGTGTCTTGTTGCCACATGTATTGATATTTGGTCGGCGGGGGTTTCAGAACCGTCATTTTCCCACCATGTTTTTAGAACCTACAAGTCCCGCACACAGTTTCTGCCGTAGATTCCTAATCAGTTTATGAGCCGCATGTTTGTTTGGGGCTAAAACAAATTGAAGAGGGATTGCAAAAACACTCCATAGCAGTGTCAAACTGTCTTTTACGTCAGTTGCAGAATGTGGGGGCTTCACTTCTAAACATTGTCTTAGAATGATGCTTTCAAGTATCATAAACCCCCATTTTGTAAAACCACCAACTCGTTTTGGTAACATTTAAATTTCAGCAAACCAAACTGAGAAGTTAATGCCCTTTGAGATACATCTGAGTTCCTATTCACCTTGTCTTGGGATCGGTGGGAGTTTTCTGCCCTCTAAGCTCCCTCATTGGGTAAAATAGAGGGGAATAATGAACTGCCTCGTTGCCGTTCCAACCCCCAATTTAAGCCTCAGCACCCCATCAACAAATCCCCATTTACAAAAAGGGTGTTTTTCATTTACATATATGATTATAAGGAACCCTTTAGGTCGAGGATTAAGGGCTACCCTTCTTCAATTCAGAGCAGACCTTTTCTGCATCGGTGATGCTAAATGAGGAGATGGCAAAAGCCTTTATGTTAAGTTTTTTTTCTCAGTGGTTTTAGACACATTTTCATCTCACTGAGCCCATTTGATATAATATTATCTCATGTATATTATAATTCTTATGGGAATATTATCAGATCAGTCAGATAATGTGCATATCTTTTTTATTTGCTTATTACACATGTATCTATGACATGACATTGCAACTTCCATTTTTTACAGTTGCCATAAGTGCCAGCCAAAATAAGTTCACCTTCACTCACACAACGTCATTTTTGAGTCAAAGCAGGAAACAATCAGGGCTTATGAATCAGTGTTACAATTCAGGCAAACTTCCTCACTTCCTGTAAATGGTTCATAATTTACGATGTACCTTCGTCAGCGCGCGAGGAAGGAGGCACACATCTGTGGGAGCGAACGGTCGACAGGAGACCTCTGGCTCCGGAAGATGAATGGTAACATATCAACGATGAATAAATAGAACAACAGCCTCCCTCCAATCCTCCGTTCCTCCCCGAGAACAGATGTTCCAGCATTATTTCTTTACTCCTACAGTATGATGCAATGTGGTTACACTTTGTTTTATTTATTTGTTCGTTCATTCCCGTACTTGCTCTGAGTGGATGGGGAAACTCGACATGTGCTTGTATGAGCGTGCGTGCGTGCGTCAGTCCGTGCGCGCATGTTCGTTTGGTGGAGAGCCTCACTCAAAGAAATGACCCCAGGGTCGTCAGGCACCCCAATTGTGTGACCCCTTTGTAAAACAAGTGGGTGACCTTTGACCTTTTGAGAAGTAATGAAATGGAGGGAAACTTCCTATTTCCCCTTGTGAGGTTGGGCAGCCGTTCTGGTGCAGCAGGAGCATTTGTAATGAGCTCGCAAATGGGTTCTTAATTATAACCCTGTATGAAAAGTGGGATTTGGCCCAAATAATCATATGAGGCCCTTGACGGGCCTGGCAATGTTTGCAGGCAAGAACAAGTATGAATGTGACTTGAACGTACCTATATTGTCAAATCTCTATCATTTTGGCTAAATATACAATTTTATTATCACACAGAGCAGGCTATTTGCTGGTCTTCTGTGCTGATATTGTATATTTCAAGGTCTAGACTGACTCACACAGAAAGATAATGTTAATGTAATGAGTGAATTTCATTAATTGCATAAATACATTGTTTTCCCCCTTACTTAGATGTTCAGGTTTTACCATGACCTGTTATGCAACAAAGGTAATGTTTCTGTTTCACAACTGAAATCATGCGAAGAAATGTGACGAAACTTTTCTTGGGCACGGGTAATATCAGCCCATATACGGTCATCCTTTTATATGAGCATAACATCAGCATTTATCAGTGGGAGTTCAGATGTTCAATCTCATTCATATTACTTTACCAATGCAGGAGTATAGAATGTGCACCTTGTGGGGCCAATAGAGTAGTCACATTGCGAGTCACACGCAAATCGCAATAGAGTCATGGCCAATGACGAATATTTTAACCATATCTAGGATTATTATTTCTAATCTCCACTGAATGACTCGCATAAAGTATCTGGTCAGTATTAACAGGTTAACCATACTGTAATGCAAATGGGCAAGAATTGCAGTAGAATGACTATACACTGTTTTGTATCATGTGCAAAAGTGTCTTTCAGCCAATTTTATATCCTGTTCTAACAAACATGACGTAGGAAATACATCTTTTCCTAATTCTATTCCAAATAAATGGCCTTGGGTGACACATTAGAAGCAAGTAATATTTCTGCGTCATATCAGCAGAAAACACCACTCTTACTGTAGCTACCGATTAAACGCGTCTATCCTTCCTCTGTTCGCTCCTAAACCTCTTCCACCCTGTTCCCGCCACACTTCCCTCACTGGAACGGAAAAACGGGTTTATCTGCTGAGTAAGTGGGCGTATGGCGTGACCTTATGCAACGCTGGGCGGGAGGAACAGGAAGTGAGTGGGAAGCGTGCTTCCTGTAGCGTGAGGGTTCACACCTTGAACCTGACATGACATTTGTTGACGCTTGGCGCCAGGCATGCCACTAGCCTTGGACAAGACGGAGGGTCAGTTGGGGATAGGAAGAGGCTGGCGCTTAGCCTCTTGGCTCTGGAAAAGGGTAAGGAGCACAGCGTGGGAGGGGCAGAGGTGAGGTCTAATCTGTTGTTCTTTGTTGGTGCGGGGACGTCACTTTAGCACATGCTGTACAGCATTAGCAAAGCTTTCCATAACGCTGCCTGTCTGGGGGGGGTGAGGGTGAGGTCCACTGTCATATTGCTAGCATTGACACCTCCCCATACGCCCGCGCGTTGCACAGACACACAGAGAGGCCCGTCAAATGCCTGCACCTCTCTGCGCCGTGTGCCCACTGGCAGGGTTCCTCAAGGCCTCCTCTATTTTTACCGGCACACTGCTGAAAGGCCTTGGAAGCTGCTTGTCAGTGGGCCATCCCATTCCGTCGCCAGCGGCGTGTCACCATTTATTAAGTCGTCATTACTCAGCGCAACCCCATATACCCCTTCACCTCCTTCCCTCCCCCCCCCCCCCCCCCCCTCCACAGCTGTGCCTAGGGAGGCGGGCGGGGGTTACCTTCACAAATAGATGGGTGAGGATAGGTTGCGCTGTTGCTGCGCGGCCTAAATGGCAGCCCCTACATGCATGTATTGGCATGTCACGGCCCCTTCCCCACGCTTCTCCCCTATAACCCCCCGCCCCTCCCCCGCCTTCCCACACCTTCCCCACCCTCGGGCACAGAGGATCGATGCAGGTAGCCCGGCCGCCATATGTGTGGGCGAGGCAGAGGGAGACACTGATGAAGAAGGCGGGAGAGAGAGAGAGAGAGAGAGGGATGGGGGGGAGAGAGAGAGAGGGATGGGGGGGAGAGAGAGAGAGGGATGGGGGGGAGAGAGAGAGAGAGAGAGGGATGGGGGGAGAGAGAGAGAGAGAGAGGGATGGGGGGTTTCATGTCTATCTACACATGCTTTTGTTGTGGGTAAACAGCTAAAAAGCCTGAGACTGAAGGCACCATGAGATACGACGATGTGCACGTCCAAACATGCGAGCGCACCATCGGAGACACGGATACATGCAATACACGCACACACACGTGCAGTACACGTGAAGTACACGCGCACACACACACACATCTATATGTTTTACACTCTAGCACGTCATCCTATAACATTATGATGGGAGGCTTTTATTTCATTTTATTTGTTTAGAATGATATTTAGATTATAGTTTACATACATGATCTAAAGCATGAGGCATATGCATACATGTATTTGTTGCACACACACACACACACACATAGTATGTGTTACAGACCATCTCCCCTTTTAAATACCACCTTCTCCGTCAGATTGTTTTGCTTTGGTGAGTCAAGGTGTGTGAGCTCTCACATCGACACTCACTGTTTATCAAAGTTTTTATCACCTCGCCACTGCTCTACATCATAGCTTGGCTGGGAGGAAGCAAATGGTGGCTGTTGACACACACACACACGTAAGCTCACACACACACGCACACTCTCACACACACCTTTGAGAGGGTTTGAGAGGTGGGGGAATCTGGCTGACCAGCCTGTCTAACGTAAGTAACTTTACCAGAGACAGGATTCATCTTAGTAGAATGTACTTTCCTCCCCGTCAGGTTTAATCTACTCTAGATAACTATACCTGTACTTTGAGGGCACATCCAGTTTTTAATGAAAGGTCTTGCTAATTATTTAGTGATTTGTACCAAACTAATGCATAGTGTAAGTAGGTGTGCACTAAATGTTGTTGTTTAATCAACAATACAAAAAAGTGGTTGGGACTCTTGAAGGGGTCGCTGGAGGGTTTGTAGGGGTTGCAGAGTTATTTATTTGCACACATGTATTTTTAAATCCTATAATACTTGATTTAAAAGATTTCCCCCCACTGTTAATTATTTTGAATCAGGTTTTATAAAATATAAAACATTTTTATTATTACTTTTATATTTACAGGATAATGTAAATATATATCAATAAACGTAGTGGAATCGCACTATTCATTTTATTCATGGTACATTGAGGTGTTTCATAATTAATGTTCAGTCTCTCTGCCCTCAAACCCTGTTAGCCGTGGGTCTTAATGGCTAATCAATTCACAGTGGAGAGTGGTAAAGTACACATGCAGGTCTGGTTAATGTGAGAAAGCCGCTCTTTAATAAACCTCCCCGGGGGGTGACGAGCCCTTAACTATGACAGACCGGGAGCGGCAGGATGACAGCAGCGAATGCAGGGGAAATGGAAGAAATGACAAAGAAGGGAAAGGATAATAAATAAAATAAAAACGAGAGAGAGATAGTAAAAAAATTAAACTTCACCTCACCGGTTCAGTATTGCTGTAAAGTCTTCCCTCCCCCATCTTTGACATTGTGTGTGTCTCTCTCTCTCTCTCTCTCTCTCTCTCTCTCTCTCTATTGCTCACACACTCTCTATTACTATTTCTCAGCTGCTCTTCCTCCGCGTGTCCCCTCCCCCCCCTCTCTCTCTCTCTCTCTCTCTCTCTCTCTCTCTCTCTCTCTCTCTCTCTCTCTCTGTGTGTGTCTCTGTGGCAGTCTGGCGGAGCCTCACACAGGGATTAGAGGCTTGCTGCTGCTGCTCGCTCTTGAGAGGGAGGCACAGGGCAAGAGAGACGGAGTAAGAACACAGGATCTCTAGTAAAGGGTCAGTCTGCCTGTGCTGGATAAGGAGCGGCTTTTTCTCTCGTTGGCTTGGTTTTATTTCTTCTTCTACCGCTTTCTCATTTGTACGCTCTCCTGCGCGGCATCCTGTTGCCGAGCGATTACCTGGCCGTGTACGGGGGGCCGCAGGACGGACACGCGGACACACAGATGCCTGAAGAGTTGTGGTGGTGGGTGGACCACGCCACCCGGATCTCTGCGCGTTAGGGGAGCCATGTGAGCCCTCCGCAAGCCCTTGACATAACAGACCCATCCCTCCATCCCCCTTTCTCCCTGCTATCTGCGCTCTGATCCGGGGAGCAACACCCACCGCTCATCCCCTCCTGGAACCACATCTTCCCCCGAGGCACACGCCACACGTGTGTGTGTGTATCTTCAGAACCAGGGATCGAGGGGGGGGGGAGGGAGGGACCCACACTCTGCGCTCCGCATACCCCAGAGGAAGACACTCGTCTGTAGGGCACCGGTCGGGGTGCGAGTGGCCCCCCTGGTCAGCCTCACCTCTCCACAACCATGGATTACCTGATTGGGATTGTACTAGTGCTCTGTGGGGCGCTGCAGCCGGGACGAGCGGGAGAACCCAAGCACAGCGTGCCCAGGTTACAGCTGTCATACAAGGGTGAGCCAGCTCTCCGTACGTAGCTCTGGTGCCTTTACTCTCCAGGAATGGTGGAAACTTTCTGTTGTAAATGGCCCCTGTAATATTTCCACTCTTAGGTTATTTTACTTCCTCTATTTGTTGGTCTTTCAATCTCTGTCACTCATTCACTCATTCTGGCCGCTTTGCTGTGTCTGCCTATGTGTGTGCCTCTGTCTGAACCTCCTATATTTCTCTCTCATTGACCCAGTCCTTGAATGCCCACTCACTGTCTAAAACCTACTATTCTTCCCCGTACATACATTATAGTGAGATTGCTTCCATATGCAGTGAAATGGCTCTTGCCTGAGGATAAATGTATATATTGGCCCTTGTACCCGTTCCCCCCCCCCCCCCCCCCCCCCCGCCACGGCACCTCCTATACAGCTCATACTGTATAACCTTGTGTCTTTTAATGGCTTCTGTCCCAAAAAACTCTCCGCCTGTGTCACCATACAAAGCCCCTTTAACGTGCTGCCCAGGTACCCCCTCCTCGACCACCGCCCATTACCTCTAAATGGTTCTAGCGGTTAGTTCTGGTTTGGTTTAAAAGGAGGAAACGCTACGTTGCGTTGGCTCTGTGCGTGTGCGCATAAAGAGATGTTTGTGATACATCGCAAGGGTTCGGAAGTAGGGAGGTTGTCGCGAGTTTCTTTTTATACAGAGCACGTGTGAGTTTATTGACGTACACTGCAAACATGTTATTCTCTCCCGCCATGTGTGTTATTTTCAGGGAAGACTGCACAGCGCCCGTCTCTTCCCTTTCTTTTTCTCCTCCCTGCATTCTCTCCCTCTCTCCCTCTGTTGCACTAAATCAGGCTCTATTTAATAGTAGACTCTTCATCCGTGTCCCAAAATAACTAGCAAAGCATTTTTGGCATATTTCGGGAAGATTTCCTGGTGTTTTAATGTTGTCGAATGAGGCTATTGTGGTTCTTTGTCCTTAAAATGAACGTTGATGAGAGTGTGGTCTCACAATTCTCTATTTTTGACTCATGTTGCTCATAAAATGTGCCCTTTCAAAATGTACGAACATGCTCGTTTGTCCTCCATGAGTGGCTGAATATAATTTTGATTTTGAGGTGAAATGTTCTGCTTTTGAAAAATATCCATAGGCTTTACATGCCACATTGTTCAAGTTCATGATAGGAACATTCTTATGCAGATTGTGTTTGCGTTAAGAATGTTAAGATGTTTAATTTGCAAATTTATTTTAATTACCCTTTCCAGGTTTAGCAATTGTATTTAATTTGTAATGTCAAGAAACACCTCAAACACACCATCATACCCATTCACCCCAAATCCAGTCCTGAGGAATTATGGGAATCTTAGCCCTTCCCAACGCCATCTGTCAAAAGTATGTGATTGGAGTTCCATGCGTCCATCATCTCCCCTCCTTCCCTCTCCCTCACACTTCACGCTGTCAAGTTAGCATGTTGCTGACAACAAGCTAGTGGAGAAATATGTCACGAAGCATCAAACCCATGATGAGTGATGCGTGTACCTCATCAAACTAGCCCAAGCTAGCAGCTCGGTGCAGAAAGCATAACCTGTCAAGAGATGTAGCCTGCTGCATCACTTGAAGTACATCTGTGTGTGTGTGTGTGTGTGTGTACAGTATGTGTGTCTGCAAATGTTCTTGCCACATCTTGGTGTGAGAACTCTACACCCTTTCTTGTGATTTCCCTCTGTCAGACTGTCTTGAGAGAGTGTGTGTGTGTGTGTTTGTGTTTTAGCAAAGCAAATGTGTCAGAACTGAAAAGCGCGCAGATAATTATACACCTAGCTTTGCGCGCGCATGCGCTCCTATCTGCACAGCGCTCTTGCAAGCCTTTAAATCAGCCAGCCGTCGCGCACGCAGCGGCGCACGTTTGTATGCGCTAACACCCGCCGCTAGCTGGGCCCCACAGGTGTCTGATGGCTGTATTGATGCCTGTCAAGGCTCGGCTCACCCACACACCAGAGAAGGGTGGTGGCGTGTCAGTGTGTGTGTGTGTGTGTGTGTGTGTGGTGGGGGGGGGTAGAGAACGCACTGACTCGCTGAGTGGAGTGAGAAAGGGATGCTTTAATGAAGGGAAGCTGGCAGACATACAGTGGACTGGGCAGATGTAGGTGGGGCTGGTCGTTAAGAGAAGTGTCAGTCATCTGCCGATTCTCCCTCTGCGAAGCTCGCGCGGTAATTAAGTCAGACGGAAATCTCCCGGGAGGGACGGTCATACAAGAGCGCAGAGATGGGGGTCTCCAAGAGGACTGGCGAGGGAAGCAGCACCAGCGGACCCCTGAGGAACAAGGACGTCCCAGAGGCCGCAAAAGGCCTACCGCTGTCATTTCCATGGAAAGGCCGGTCAAATGAGCGCAGAGCGATCTGTTTGAAGAGGGGGACAGCGCGCGTGGAAACAAGTAGATAGAATGACCTCTCTAGGGAGGCATGGCGCAGCGAGGGCAGAGTAAATGATTTCCCCGCGGGGTCAATGAGACGTTTAACAAGAAGGGTCTGGCTTCACAGGGACAGAACGACGATCAGAGTTAATGATTTTCTCTCCTCCTTGTGACTGAAATAGTTTCGTCTCTCGCCGGGATAAGTAACATAAGGAGACAAAGCGAGGCATGTGGTGAAACTCAAGTCCATGTTAAAACAATTTTGCTTAGCAAAGGCTCTTAAGTATATAAATAATGTCCTTTATTTCAAATGTAAAGGCCCAACTAATAGCAAGTGATATTTTGATTGTGTACTGTTAAAAATTGGAAAATCAATTTGACTGATAAAAGCATGTATTTCAACCACTAAACTGCCTAATATTTTATTTATTATCCTTTTTTAGCAGATGGTGGTCATTTTATTTGCTAAATGTGAATCCCTGGACGGCATGGTTAAAATATGTATACCCTCTAGTCAATCAGCACACACCTGAGCACCCGTCACACATTAGGACTACATTACCACCAGGAGGAACACTGCCCCCTGAAGGTTAAATGGTGCACGTGCGGTGCACACTGCATTTCAGACTGATTGAGAACTGACCCTATTGTGATCCCTGAGGAAAACGACAGCAATGGCACATCAGGACTTTAAAGGCCTTGTTAAACAACCTGATAATTACCCATGGCCGAGTAATTACGGAGCTTATAACCTCTCAATGTTGCACTGGCCTCCTCATCCTATACCAGAGAGAGAGAGAGAGAGAGAGAGAGACATGAATAAGTTGGGAATGTGGAATTGGCTGCGAGTCTTTCAAAATAGACACTTAGCGTTTAACCACACTCAACTCAGTTTGGAGTGAGCCCCATAATAAGGCTGCGTCTCAACGTATGCGTTTGTGTATATTTGTGCGTGCGCGTGTAGGTGTGGCTGTCTGCATGATGGTATAAACGCGTGGTGTTCTGTAGGTGTTGCTGCACAAGCCCTTCTGTGCTACACGCGTGTCTGATGATTACCTCAATGCTGGTGCACCATGATATTCTCTCAAACAGTAGAGCACTGCTTCGCTCTGTTTTCGCTATCTATCTATCTCTCCGTCTTCTGGTCGTCTTCTCTTTCTCTCATTTGTGGGCATGAACTGACAGAGCGGATGTAGATAATTACAAGGTGTTCTCCCAATGCGCCAACTCGATGTCTGCCCTTCTCTCTCTCTCTCTCTCCCCTTTCCCTAGTTCTCCCCTCCTGCGGCTCTGTCATTTTTTAAGGAGCCACAACCACCACAGACTTTAAGTACAGTCTCCATGTTGAGTGAGTGTGTGTGTGCGTGCGTGCTTGTCCAACATTGTATTTTTGTATCTTCCTCTCTCTTTGATTGCGGTTCAGTTGATACATATCTCTTGGCGGCTAGCTGTCCTTTTGAACTCCTCATGAACATATATACACACACACACAGACGTATTCACAGACACACAAGCACAAACTGCCACTGAAGCCAGCCCCTTTCTTCTGCCCCTGCCTTTACAAGATGGCATTCCAATCGTATGCCTTGTACAGTAACATGTTTTTCAAGTGACTTGCCAACTTTGCCTCCGTCCGAACAAGTTTATAGATGATACAGTAACACCGTAAAGGTCTGGTGTGTTGGTGTGCATTCATTAATTTATGTGTGTAGGACCAGAGTTGGACTGGGACTAAAGAACAGCCTGGGACTTTGAAACTATGGCTAGTCCTAGTTGCCAAACACACCATCCACTACAATAAACTATAATGCTGTGCTATCTTATTTTGTAGATATACCTGAACATGTACATTTACATTTCCTTTGGCCTTTTATATATATA
>JAODLL010004356.1:0-11174 GCA_026546735.1 Forbesichthys agassizii | reverse complement strand
ATCATATATCTAATGATGATAATATTCTGTCACGCGAGAGATGTTTTCTGCCGCTGTGTGCCTGTTACTGGTGGAGGGCAATGGTACCAGTAACAGGCACCCATATTGTGTGCTGAAACATGATCATAATTATTGCTGTGTGTGTGTGTGTAGTGTAGCGTACGCCCAGCAGACCTGCAGCTCACGGACACCGTAGAGATGCTCGCTCTGCACTGAGCGTGTCGGAACATCGGAGATGTGCAGACAGACGGCATGTTTTACCACCTCTGTGTAATCCACCCCTCCTCTTGGAGGGCAGCTAACTGAGGTGGCAGAACCTCAACAACTGTTCGCTGTGTCTATAATATGGAGGCCTATACAGTCATAGTCAAAGACATGCAAATAAGTATCATTGATGTCAACAGAAACTGTCCCACCATGCTTCCCTGTACAATGAGCCAGATAAGGCCACACAAGATACACCCGGATATACTGTAAGTTAACTCAGAAACACTCCTATATGTCACATACTGTAGGCTAGACCGAGGGCAGGGCTTTGCTTGTGACGGGCATCTTGGACATTGTAACTGTCTGTTTGCCATTTACCACAATAACTGGAGTCTCTCGAGGTGACAGTTAATAGGCCTAACAACAACCACAAAATGGCATGCTATTTTTCATATCCTCGCATGATGTTAAATTATACCACTTAAATCGCTGTCCAGGAGAGAACCTTCGTTCCAATGCACAAGCACTGAGCAGAGCATGTCGAAATGAGAGTACTAGACGCCCCCTAATGGTCAAACGAACACGCACACAAACACACAGACACACACACACCCACACACACAGATGTAGTTCGGGACGATGTTGGCTAATGGTAACAGGTAACTGATTCGGTCTAATCTCTCAATGCTTCCAACTGTAAAACGGTTTGTACAAAAGATCTGATCACTAGCCACTGGCTATAGCACATTTACCATTCCCTAAATTGTGCAACCATATTCACAAAAACAAAATAAATAATACAAATAAATAAATACACTTGGTAGGCCTACATTATGCCAATATGTTCTTGTTATTAATATTAATTTTATTATTTATTTACTTTATTTGGTTGTACTTTAATCCTGACTCTAACTTTTGCATTCGGATTACAAGGTTCAGAACTTGAATTCTATGATGTCCCATCATTCCTAAATTAGGTTTTGATAATGTAATCCTGCGATTCTGACTCCTTAACAAAGAGATGAAGTGGTGCACTATGAAATAGAAGAATCTAATTTCAGTACACTTATTAATGCAACCAAGTTAAAAGCTTTTTCAAAGCAACGGGCCATTTGATCCGTTCATTATCAACAGCCCTGATGTAGGCTATATACGCAACACACAATCACGATGGGTCTGGCAGGAAATTAAACAGATGGAGTGGCTTTCTTCTTCCTGTCTGAAGAAGGGTCTGTGATGTTTTTTCTTCTTCTTCTGATTGGTCAATTAAAAGTCCACCACCACTTTCTTCTTCCTGAACCCATTACAAAAAGCAATTTTGCGAGCCAAGCTGTTTGGCCTGCGCTGGGCTGCGCGAGGAATTCCCTCTCCGCTTGGGTCGGCGGAGAGAGTTGGTAATATTAGCTCGGGTTTTATTGAGAGCTCCATTAATCGCAGCCTTCTGCCACTGACCCATGACCCCTGCCGATCTCCGGACATCATGTTACCAGGCCAACTGGAGCAGGAGAGACGCGCTCGGAACACTGTTAAAAGAAACATGCTATCAGATGAAATAATAATTAACAATATATTATTTCATCTGTCTAATTACCCTTTTAGTGTTATTAAGAGAAACCATATTTATGGTTTTATTATAATATATTATATTTGTATTATATACAATGCTATATTCAATTAAAGAAGCATCATATACAATCAAATATATGAATGATTTAATATTAATACACATTAATGAATGAATGAATGAATTAATTAATTAATTCTGCTAATTTATATTAAGTGAGGTAACTAATCAATCATCTATCTTCAGAACATTCTAACATAAACAAGGCATTGTAATTCATGGAACGCTCTCCGCTCATATCAGGCCAATATTAAATACACCGGCCCTTAATAACCCAGGCTTGTGTGCAATTAGGTCAATGCTGTGTGCTGATACAACACTGTGGATTAATAATAGGAACACTCTCAGTGTTGAGAGGCTATTTTCAAAGACCATCATTGATTTCATTTCTCTGTGACTTCACGACGGGTCATTTAGGAAGCAGGCTATCGTCCTTCTACGTTACAGAACGTCTTCGCCAGCCGCCGAAGAGCCCGCAATAGAAGAGGCGTGTAACTTTATATAGATCTTCGTCTGATGCCTACATAAATGGCACCGGACCTGTTTTTCGACAGCGTCGGCCCGGGCCATGCAGGAGCGCTGAAAGCAAATACCTGATTGCATTAGTGTCTCCCCTTTAAGCTGTTGTCACCTAGCTGACCGATTATGGGCAATTACCTGCTCTGTCGGAATCCTAGCCGAATAGATTGAATTCAGATTGATTTCTGCCCAGGAAAGAGGAGGGAATTTAAAGCCTTTTTTAATTGGGTATTTGGTGTGTGCTGATCTGAACACCGTGCCGGTCTCGAGGGATCCTTTATGGGCCAATAATGGCATTGGAAGGGGGGAGGGGGAGTGTGGGGATCTGCAGTCTCGGCTACTGACTCCTTCCCAAGGCCATAACCCTGCATTTGCTCTGAGTGCTTTTCTATTATGCATTGATAGCCGAGCATCAATCAATAAGCGGGGAAACAGAAAACCAACTTCTTAAGTGTAAAATGCCTCTTAATACCCGGGCCTTTCAAACAACTTAACCTGGACACTTTTTACCCTCGCCCCATCCTCCCGGGCTCTTCCAGGGACACTTACTGGCGCCAGGCGACACCATGTTTTATTAAGGAGGGCTGGAGATCAGGTGGGAGGAGGGGAAATCACCGCTGACGGTGCAGGCCGAGGCCAAGCACGTCACGTGTGCATCCTGCCTCTCCCCTCCGTCACACGAAGCCAGCATGCCCAGAACCCTGATGCCAGCAGCCTATAATAAGCACGACAATAGCAAGACAATCATCATCATAAATAAAATGGACACCGCTTCCTGGCCTCTGCAGTGTAGGTCATCTCGAGGTGAGTAGGGTCGGCAGGCCTGGATGTACGCACAGGAGCTATATGCATGCCCAAAACCATCCCTCGGATGAGAGGGCCAGTGATCCAGGACCTGCCCGTGGGTGCCATGGGAACCAGCAGAACCAGCAGGACATCTCCAGGTCACTTGGCCAGGCAGGGCTTGCTGCCATAGCGACAACAATCATTCACGGCGAAGCCTCGTGGCCCAGGAGTTTTCACAGATTCATAAAGGCGCGTTCTCTGTATAACGAGATTTGACCATCTTGTCCTGTGGCCGTCCCACCCTTCTTCTACACGCCAGCTCGATGTACTCAGAGCAGCGGCCCGTTAAACACAAAGGGTGACAGGCACAAGGTGAGATCTTTAACTTCAAGTCAGATTGGGTCTAAAGCACACACCGTGCTTGGGTGACCCTTGTCAGAAGGTTGTGGGTTTGATTCCTGCAGGTTTGGCCTATCTGGAAGCATCTTAACCCCTCCATGACATTTACATCTGTACTCATTGTAAGTTGCTTGGGAAGTATCTGTCAAATTACCTCAGTCGGTGAATGAGACCAGGGTTTAACGTGCAGGAGAACATGGTCAGATTTGAAAAACCTGTCATGTAAATAAGAAAACCTCATCAGCAACAGGAGGTGAGCTTGGCTGAGGTTGCTTCTCGACTTGCCGTGGGCGACACTAGCCACAACCAGGGCCATGCTTCACTCTACTTCTGATAAGGTGGGTGGGAAGGTGGGACCTGAGCCTTCAGGCAGGAGGTGGGCTGATTGGACCTCCTCTCTAGCGGTGGAGATAAGGTGGGGGGGTAGAGAGCCAGCTACACCCACTTCCCTCAACATGTGCCTGCCCCCCCTCTCTCCCGGACGAGGTAAGCTTATCTGGGACGTTTTGCGGGGTTTCTCGGAATTGGCGAGTTCACCTTTCCTACGTGGACCAGATGACAGGAGCAGATACAGCGATCGGGGGAGGGGGGGATCGATGGGGCGGTGAGCAGTGTGTGTCTGCACTACCCCCCCACCTTCCCCCGCGGCGGCTGACTCTCAAGCTCTGTGGACGCAAAACACAGCAGCTACATCTTGATTCCTCCAACGGTGGTTATAAGCAGCCTTCCATCTCTGAGATAAGGGGGACAAGGTTAAGCTGCATGATGTGTGTGTGTTTGTCGGGTAGAAAGCATAAACTCTGAGTTCCAAACAGAACAATATTGTTCATGTAGCGCCCATCTTAATCACACAGCTTATTGTGCACGCAAATATAGGAGTATACCTTTAAATTCCCCTTTTTATCATCGCTCTAAATGGTAGTTTACTATATTTCTGATGATTGGTTATAGTCACCTTCTCTAGACCAATATCTTATAATTCAATTCCCAAGGAACATCCTATCATTTTTGTTTAAGTGCAATACATTCTGACTATCAACACTCCTTCATGGTTAAAGATTCAAAGCACAAATGTCTTTATAAAAGTCGATTTATCTTCACATAATTAACCTTTGATCAGGAACCGCTCATACCTTGATTACCTTTCAATCAGACACCCATACCTTATCCCCCAATAACACATCTTATGTACCTTTTCTTCCAATGAAATACCTCCTTATAATGTACTGCGTCCTCATTAGAAACCCCATATACTTAATCTTCCAATCAGACACCTCCTGTACCTTATTCTCCAATCAGACACCCACAATATATCCACTTTATATCATCCTCCAAAAAGACTGGAAAACACCAGAATAAAATAAATGTTATAACCCACATAAACACAAAGCAAATGGTCCAACCCCTTGATAATATAAAATACTAAAAAGTATAGTATTTAAACTATAGTAATAGAAGACGCTGGCAATAGTCATGTAAAATATGTATTAAAACATTCCAGTCATACAAGTACATGATACGCAAACTAGACCGTGCCATTGTCAACTGATTCATAAAGATAAAAAGAAACCTAAACAACGAGAGAGAGAGTGTGTGTGTGGGGGGGAGGCTTAACCCCTCATACTACTTTAGTTACACAAACTTTGCAGCCCTCTCCCTTCACCCACCATCTGCTGCAGAAGAATCTGTTTCAGTCGATGAGCCGAGCACTGCCTTTATTGGTCCTAATGGCACTATCAGCTGAGCCGCCAAACCCAATTACCTTTTAAAATGGGAGGCCACCCCGGCTAATCATGACTGCCTAACCTGATTTGCCTGTGATGAAGAGACGGGATAAAGAGCAGTTAATGGAGGGAGAATGATCTCACAAATACAAAAAACTCAATTCATTTCTCCAGGAGAGCAATCTGTCCGATTCAGTGGTAATGGAGTGGAGATTCATTAGACCTCGGGCCTTATAAAGGGCCAGCGCCGTCCCTTATCAAGTGAATGACAAAGGAACACATGTGCTCTCTTATGAACTTCTGTGTCGTCGCCGTAATGGGAAGCTGAGAACAATACCGATCGGATCACAAGCACCTCCAGACAGGCAGTATAGGTTGGTACTGATCAGATCCAAAACCTGTAGGTGTCAACAGAATCTCGAAGAGAGGAAGTAAAGGTAACAGGATCACAAAAATGTCAACAGAACCTCTAGACAGTATAGGTTGGTACCGTTTGGATCACAAACCTGGAGATACGAGAGTGTGTCAAAGCCAGATTTGTGTCCTGAACAGAGAGCAGCTACCGAATACAAATCTAATCACAATTACAAATTAACTTGCCTTTAGATGCATTAGTGCCCTTCAAACTTTATTCTCTCTCTTGACTATATCAGAGCGTATTCAATGTACAGACATGGTCTACTGCATCATCCATACATTTGTCAACAGATATTTTGAACCCAGAAGTTTATTTTACAAGAAGTCTCTATCAGCTTAATATTGGAGCTAGAGATGCAAATGCATTAAAACTCCTTCAGCATGTGGCTTAAACTTAAAAAGTAGGACTGGATTTGTAGCACCCCTGTCCCACCCATTAAAATAAGTTAAATCTCGAGACTTTCCTTTGGAAAGAAAAACCTGTTCTAGAAAACAAGATATTGATCTCTATTCAGTTCTAAGTAATTTAGCCTAGACACATCTAGAAGCCAGCCGCCTGGTGGTCATAAGCAGTAATGCACCTTAAGCATTTGCCATTTGATTTGAACACTCAAGCCATTGATGCTTGATGAAAGCATGTGCTGCTATAGTCTTCATGTGACCGCACATGCCTGTTGGTCGCGGTGTCACATGGAGTCTCTTGACTGATTGATGGCGTGGCTTGTCGTGGCGGAGAGACCCCGCGCAGCAGACCAGCTCCCGCCTACAGCAGTCCGGCCAAGCCCAGGCCTGCTCGAAAGGACGTCGGCGAGATGGGCCGTATAAGGGCCATTGCCAGGCCTTGCAGACGGACATTAGGCCAAAGCCAGAGTTAAAATCCTATTAGTTTGAGTTGGGAATCGGATTATCGTCGTCGAGAATCACTCGTCTGGCAACTAGGGTCTAATTTACGCCAATCAACGGCAATTATTGAGGGGAAGGGAGCCCGTATTAGAGAGCCTCATCCACTTAGTCTAATGAATGGAGAAGATTCAATCTTTGCTCGGGCGACGCACTGGCCCGGCTGCAGATGAACGCCGCTGCAGCCGCGGGCCAGTAGCCTATAGAGCTGCCGCTATTCATCATGACTGGGACGGGTTGGCCTGGTGGACGACCGCGCTGCGGGTTCTGGAGGGGGCGCGGGGGGGGGGGCGGATGTAGATGTGTCTATAGCCTATTCCTAAACAGCACTGGCTAAAGCCATGCAGGCAAAAATGCAACAGGCCACGTTCGTTCGTCGTGTGACTGAGTGGTTTGCACGCCGATCAGATACCTCTCCCTACAGCGATCGTAGGCTAAGATATCTGCCACGCCTCTCCCACGACGGTTGTTTCTATGTAAACGGGGCAGCCGGCCGGGGAGGAAATGGGGAGTTCTGCGCTATAATGCAATTCACTACATAGCCTACCTTTAGAATATAACTTAAGCTGATGTAGTCAGGCTAATACAGTATTGCTTCTCTGTTATTTGGAGATCCACGGGTATCATAAAATAAACGGTTAGGCTATTTGATTTAGCCTATTCATGACAATGTAGGTTACTGATGTCATTATATAAAAAAACACGTATTTGTTTAAGTTTTACATTAAATTATTTATGGCAAACTAATATAGCAATAACTTCAGAGGTTATGAAGTGAGTGACACGTGTCCAGAGCATATAACTAATCCAGAGTTATACTGCCCTCTTCTGTCCAAAGTGAAGATATATTGACAGCCAATAGAAGCAGGCCTCACGCCTGGCGGCAGTACTCATACTTTAGAAGGATTTAAAAAACATCACTGAGGAAAGACAAACCAGTTAAAGTGACAAAGGCAATCTGCCTCCAGGGGAAATTATCTGCAAATCTTATCTTATAATTGTTGTAATTTGATGTTATCATTGACCTTGTTCTTCAAATGTGTGAATCACCATATATGTAATCTTTTAACTGTAAAGCACTTTGAGCTTCAATTACAAATAAAGTATATTTTTGTAATAATAATAATAATAATTATAATAATAATTATAATTATTATTATTATTATTATTATTATTATTATTATTATTATTATTATAATAATCATTAATATTATTATAGTTTTCATTATTACAGAGGGAGTTAATTTCCATTATTGTTCTAAATATAAATTGTGTGTGTGTGTGTGTGTGTGTGTAATAGTGTGGGATCTCCATGTTTCATCTATATTAATAAACCTGACTTCATCACCGTATCTATAAAATTTCCACTAGTGAGTACAGGAAATGTATAAAGCGTGTGTGTGGGGGTGCGTGGGCCTGTACGTGCATGAGTGCACAGCCAAGCGTCAATTCGGGCACTCTTCTAATCAGGCTGGGCTGAAGTGGTTTGTTCCATTGTAGGTTGGGAATACTTTCAGAAAACATCAATATCAAAAAAGATCACTCTCACTGTTTGTGCCTTCATGCCAACCCTGTGGTTGAAACAAGGCTGCAAAAACAATATGCTGGTTTGAAACTCGGAACATATATGTGCTTCACAAACCCGGTTGGCAACATGGCACTGCCCCCTTCCCCATGTATCACACCAGTTTCTGCTCCCCTCACAATCCTGACCCAGTGTGTTTAAACGCAGGTGTTTCCCCTAAGCTTCCCCTACAGGTTCAAATGGATTCACAGAAAATGTGTTCCTGGATTGGGGATCGACTGGGGAAATCCCAGTGACTGCGATGAGGTGTATTGTGTTTACCTTCGCCACAGTTGTGGCAGTGGAAACAGCAGGATGTTTATAAGAACCGTAGCACATTTTTCCAGGGTTCAGAGGGTTTCACTTCCGATGGAATCCTTCTCAGCCACCAGCCCGCCACTCCAAGAACCCAATAATACACACACACAGACAGATAGAGACGACATACATGACAGACATGATAGACGTGACAGGCTAAATCAAATAGCCTAACCGTTTTATTTATAGCAAAGTACCAGTTAGATTCAACCCCAGAGAGCAAGTGGTGGTTTGAGGCCACAATCTGAATTAGTCATCATTTTAATTTAAAGTTAAACTCATCATTACAAAATAATGAAGGAGTGTACTGAGTCATTTGAATAAACTTGCTCTTCTTTTTATGAGAAGCCATTCATAATTCAAAAGCCGTTCCTGCACGCGTGGGGGAGTGAACAGTTATGTATGACCTTCGCTGGTTGTGGGTTGCAAGTTCCATTTCACTTTAACACTCATATCTAATTGTTGTCCCCAATCAGGGTACCGCACTCACAAAAGGAAAATGGAAAAGAAAACAACAATAATCTAATGAGAGCCACATTCAGTGCGCGGGGTTATCGCTGCTTTCAACCACCGGGTAATTCCATCAAGAGGAGAACGTTTTTCAGGCTGTAGCCTGCAGATTCCATGAATTCGGCTCTGTTCTGGTGATAGTTTGTTTGCTAACCCACCGAAGATGGTTCCTTTTGTAGTGATGAACCTTCTGTGCTGTGTCAGTTATGAAAAGGGGGAACGTCAGCAGCTCTTAAACCCTCAATCTGCAATAAACATTTAGATTTTATTAGCCTATATCCTCTATGGCTGGTTGTGTAAATAGTTCAAATACTTTCAGCCAATTGGCAAACGTGTTCTGCTGATGCGGTGAGTGAGTATTTATAATTGTGGTAGCTTGAGTTTTTATGCTAGACGTCAACACCCATAATGCTGAGGTGACCAGACAGACCAGGGCCTACCGTACTTAATTAACATATGCACCTAAAAGTAGACTACAACACAAATTAAACATTTGAGTGAACCCCCTACCCATACACATAATATAAAACGAGGCTAAAAAGCATGTACAAAAAATAATAATAATACAATGTTATAATTTCGAAATAGATGTGTAAGTTTTCTTAACGTCATGTGACGTGCACACGCACGTCGGCCGCGGGAAAGCGCCTAGTCTGCAGAACATTTGAGCGAAACGGATGGAACATTATTTAATTACATTCAAGTTAGTTACTTACATGGCAATATAATGCAATAGTAGTTCTATGTTACATGTTTTTGAATAACGCAGGTTTATCGTACTGTCATTTTGCTGTTTGCTGACAACACATTGCTCTCCTCTGGCCAAAGCAGACGTGTGGTTATTGGCTAATAATTAGTTAGCTACCATTACCGCACTGTACGGTCATAGGTTACGTAAGGACGCCCGCCGTGTACGGTACCTGACCGAACTTGTGAGTTTAAAGCGATTCAAAACGTACTTTTGTTTTCAGAAAGAACGACGTGACAATCGCGAGAAAATGTTTTCGCCGTCGAGAGGGACCAGTTATAGTAATATTCTCAAGAATTACAGACCACAAACCTCGGAGCGTGGCGGCTCATGTAGATCCCCAGGCATCCCGGAACGCTTAGGAACCACCACCGAGGACCCGAAAGATAACACAACCCCAAAACCAGGTAATGTGGGTTCACGTTTTTAACATGGAGATTGTATATGGGGAGTGGTGAGAACCAGAGGGGCGTAAGTGACACGACTCCAACTTTACAGCAGGGCCGAAACTACATTTTTAATACCGACATGTCATGTTAATGCAGGGGCCCTCTGATGACAATATATAAACATATATTGTTATAAGGATAACATAACATACAGTTTATAAGAAAAAATCACTATTGTGATAAAATAAGAATATTACATGAAACATCCTGCAAAATGGCGTAAGTGCAGTTACGCCATTTTGGCACCAACTGGCTTATATTGTGCAGTATTTGTTTTTTTTATTAATTACTCCAAATTGATAAAAAAAAATCACTTGTGCCCTTTTAACAGTTAGAAAGAGCTCATCAAGAGCTTTACTTTGATTTATACACCTCCGTTTCACCCAAAATGTCACAACCTCTCTGGTTCTCACCCTACATTGTCTGGGAAAGTGCATGCCCCTTCAACAGACAAACGGCATTGAGCTGGATGAAAGTGAAATGATTGTGTTGATCTCCCGTGTTCCGACTGTTCTAACCGACATGTGCCCCACGTCACAGGCCAGGCCTCTGTCAGCAAGCCCAGCGGCATGCTCCAGGAGTGTGTGGACCGGTACAAGCAAGGAGACTCGCATCCCGTCAGCGCCCTCTACCAACTTAGTCAGATCCTGCAGTTCCACTTGGAGATGAAGGAGACGGTGTCCGTAGGTAAGGTCCCCCAGCCTCACTCACCTCCATACGGGCTTACACCCACATATCACCCAGCACTGTAGGGATAGTATACACAATATGCAGCACAGTTTGGGGTTGAATTGTTTCCTGTTCAGTCCCCACAAACAGCAACAGACACTTCTACCCGTAGTGACTTACAGTTTGTGTACGTCTGAGGTAAAACAGGATTTTAAAACTAAAACGATTGCCGCCCAGGTGAGATGTTGATGAGAGGTTTTAGCTCCATATACAGTTGCAAGAAAAAGTATGTGAACCCCTTGGGATTACGTGGAGTTTTGCATGAATTGGTCATAAAATG
>JAODLL010004355.1:0-11174 GCA_026546735.1 Forbesichthys agassizii | reverse complement strand
CAGGGCATTTACCAGCGCGGGTGTTTTGGCTGGAAAGCGCTGAGCACCCCCCCCCCCCCCCACCACCACCACAGCTGTACATCCCCCCCTCCCCCCCATTGTCCACGGCTGAAGGAGATTACCGCTGCCGCTCCCTCTAATTTGCCTTTAATTATAGCTCTGGTGGTGGTGGTGTGGGGGGGGGGGGGGGGATCCACCACCAGCACGGCCCCTGGATCGACCGGCCAGGTAACCATGACAACAGCTCAATCAATCTGTGCGGTGGTGCGGACGTGCCGGCATGCTGATGGATTCCAATACCGAGTCACACACACGCACACACACATGCACACCACAAGGGGCAGGGCTGAGCGGACGTCAGCGCTGTTCCAGTGTTGATTCGTCAAAAGCACACTGCAGGGCTGCAGCAAACACTCCACGAGACAAAACACTAATCTACACAGATGTGTGCACATCATTTACATAAAGCGTAAAGCTATTTACATAAACATAGAAGGTGAATTACTATAATAATAGAGAATGGTACGTAACTGAAGATAACTGTACAACTGTATTAGTGTAGGCTACAGTATAAACCAGCTATTCTGGAGCAGGATAGCTAGTGGGGGAAAGCTGTCCCTCAGGTCCTATGTTTTAGATCAGGGGTGGGTGGGCAATTACTTTCACTTGGGGTCAACATTGAAAATGTCAGAGAACTTCGCGGGCCACGTTACTTTGTTAACAAACATGCTAATTCTTTTAAAATACAACACAAAATAGCTAACTTTGTTAACTTGCATATTTAAGTTAAGCTAGGCTGCAGATTGGCACGATTGTTTTTTACACAAATGACAAACACTTTTGCATTGAGGGGTTCCAAACTACAAGATTGATACTCGCTGAGAAATGAAACCGGAGCTTGTGAAATCATGATGGTCTCGTGAGGCCAGCTTCAATTTCATTACCTGGCAACAATTTAATTATGCCAGACCCACAATTCACTGTGAATGGGACCGAGAGGCAACCTCCGGGTGCATCCCACTGTGCAAGCACCTCCATGGGTTCCAGACTGATACTCGCTGCAACATTAAATTGGAGCTTGTGAGATGAGGATTGTCTCGCGAGGCTGAATAGAAACAGCCTCAGGGTCTCCTGCCGGTCGATCGCACCTTGCAGCTCGTCCAGCTCTCTTGGCTGGTGTGGGCTGGAGGTGGGCTGTGCCCCACTCTGACCGATGTGTACTCCCTCGGGAGGTAGAAAGGTCAGCCATTAAGTACTCCTGTGAACGAGCAGCAGAGGCAGCCGGCGCATCTGAGCGCTATGCTGCAAGATGTCAACACCAGCAAACAACCTCCCATCACACACACAAACACCTCCTTCGCCTGCCCAAGACCATAGTCAGATCTTAGCAGTAAACGATGAGGCCCTCTTGAAGATGGCCGGGTGAGGATCAGAGGGGTCTCCGTGGAAACAGAAAAGATACAGTTCATCCAAAGTCTGAACATTAGCCCCGAAGTAAAAGTAAGTCTGTTCCCTCTTGCCCTCAGCCCAACCTGTGCGTGTGTGTTGTGTATAGAGGTACGCCGGACCAATGAGCTATTTATAACCAGCGGGGTCATAGATCCTGTATCCCACAGGAGACAAGTTATGAAGTAAGAGTAGGAATTAATCACAGATCATAACTATACATCCATCCTCATTCGCTTATCCAGAGTCAGGTTGCAAGGGCAGCAGCTCCAGCAGGGGACCCCAAACTTCTCTATCTCGAGCTACATTAGCAAGCTCTGACTGGGAGATCCCGAGGCAATCCAAGGCCAGTGTGGAGATATAATCTCTCCACCTGGTCCTGGGTCTTCCCCGAGGCCTCCTCCCAGCTGGATGTGCCTGGAACACCTCCCAAGGGAGGTGCCCAGGAGGCATCCTTACTAGATGCCCGTACCACCTCAACTGGCTTTTTTCGACACAAAGGTGCAGCAGCTCTACTCCGAGTTTCTCACGGATAGCTGAGCTTCTCGCCCTATCTTTAAGGGAGACGCCCGCCACCCTCATGAGAAAACCCATTTCGACCGCTTGTACCCGCGTATAACTTTACCGATAATAACTAATAATTTGATCAAACAGCAGACTGGTGAGCACAAACGGCAGTCATACGTAATGGCAGCGTCTTGACGTGTTATGACGAGGCTTTTGCTGAATGTGATTTCTCCGAACCAAAGCCCTTCAGATGGGATGCGTGTACAGTATACACACTACATATGGAAGCATGGCGTCAAAGTACAATTATTTTGCCTGAGAGAATCAGACTTCCACGGTCGCTACGAAGGCAACGTGCATTACAAGCCCAGGCCTGTGATACTAACCAGCACGGCATCAATTACGCGTCTCTATGCGAGACACATGGACACATACAGGTATTGATTAGTTAGGCAGGATACATTAGCTTGCCAGAGACACCTTGTCTAGGTTGAAGGCAGGGAAGGACTGGGGAAAGAGGGTAGGGGGGGAGGAGAATAATGAGCTTGTGGTCAAATTTGTACCAGCACTGAAAAAGAGGATGAATGAACATTTTGTCTAGCATTTGCTATGGCTTTCCCACCCACCGGGAAGCATCTCAACGGTGGATTGCATGCTAATACACTTTTTGTCAAATTCAGCAAATATCTCCTAACAGTACATTAGCTGTCTGCTCTGTGCGCGCTGTAAATATAATCTGGTGTTTCTACGCAGAAGGGTGACATAGAGCGGATTTGAAAACCGCTCAGTGCTGGCTCTGGCCGTCGCCATCTTTGCAGTACCTCACTCCACCTGAAACACCAAGGTGGATAACTCTGTGGCATCACAGCAAGAAGGTCCCCGGTTCGAACCCCGGTCGTCCCGGCCTTTCTGTGTGGAGTTTGCATGTTCTCCCCATGTCTGCGTGGGTTTCCTCCGGGTGCTCCAGTTGCCCCCTCTGTCCAAAATCCAAAAAACATGTCAGGTTTACTCTCTCCAGTCAGTGCCATTGACCAGTGACTGACCTTGATCTGGAGTTGGTTCGAGTGTCCTTTCATTGTGGCCAGTCTAAAGGCACACCTATGCAATACTCATGCTGATGTGCGACACTTGTGAGGTGGATGGACTATCTCGGCAAAGGAGAAGTGCTCATTGACACAGATTTAGACAGATTTGTGAACAATATTTGAAAGAAACAGGCCTTTAGTGTACATGGAGAAATATTAGATATTTGAGTTCAGCTCATGATGAATGGGGGCAAAAACATAAGTGTTGCATTTATAATTTTGTTCAGCGTATTAACTGATGAGTAATACAAAAATTGATCCTAGTTTAAAAAGCCGTTTTGGTCTCTATAGATAGTCTTCCCCTTCATGACAAATGTACTGGGGGTGCAGAAAAGATTTGGAGTAGCCAAGACATTCCACTACACATTTGTACAATCAGCATGTGATGTTTGAATAAGACAAGCACCCCCCTCCCCGCGATAATGGCTCCACAGAGGGGAGGGGTCCAGATCGCACAGACCTGTCATGGGCGGAGTTAATTGTCCTTAACGACCCAGCAAGAGGGCTTCAGTGTGCGTGCACTCTGTCTCTGGAGCCTCGTGGACGGTCGTGTGCATGCACGTGCACGTGAAAGATAGGAGCAAATAAAAAGAAGCATTATTAATATCACGTTGGTATTTAGCTTTGTGCATTCATTACTACCAGTGAATTTAATTATCATACGTCTGTGTCGCAATTTATAAACACCCAATTATTACAGCCCGTGGGCCTAGTGCCTTAATGAAACATGGAAGCGTTTGATAGGAAACCATATAGCTTTGCTGTTATACTGCTCCATCTGAGACCTTTGAGTGAGTAATGAGTCAGTCATTTCACTTGCTTCTGTGCATAGCTGGTAGCTTGGCGGTAATTAAAGGGGTTTTGACTTGGAGAGTGAATTTTCCTAACTGGTGCCACTTTAATCCAAATTTAATTTTGGCAGAATGTCGTACGTGTGCCAGAGAACAATAAATGGTGGAGCAAAGGGAGGCTGTGTGGTGTTTTCCACCGCTCCCTGCAGAACGCGGGTAATTGTTCTTATCATTGCAGCTTTGAGCAGCATCCCTTACATACCAGAGTGATCCCTGCAACCAGCAGCTTCTCCACTGATGATGATGCTGATGGCATCAGCGTTGTGCAGACAACCGGATGAAGCCGCCCGATTACAGTGGACGAGATAGGACACCAGGCAGTTAACCTTTAAATGGCCTGATTGAAGCACACGGCTATTATGTGATCAATATATAAATGGATGTGACTCTAGGAGGAGCGTATGGCCATGCACGTCCATTTTAACATGCGTACAATTTCTAGTAAAACATTGTTATTTGGCATCCCACCTTACTCCGTAAATAAAACGTGTGGTTGGACTGTAGGCCTACTTCAGCAGAGAGCAAACTCATTTAGTGCAAAATGCCCCCAAACTTTCAGACCATCTTTTTCTATGGTTCAAACCAGAGCTGTGAGAGAACACTGCCAGGAATCACGTGACCTCCACTGTGTGCAAACCTCTGAAAAGTGGGTGTTTCAAACTCAGCTTTGAAATAACAGTGTGCATTATACCAGTGCAAATGTACACCCGCAATAAATGCTTTTTCCATTTCAAAACTCATGTTTCAACATTTAAAACAATTTTCTTCCAACACATGCGCACCAGTTTTCATCATACAGATAATCTTGTTGTTCATAGGTGTACTGCTACATTATATGACCACTGAACTGCAAAGAAAATAGGTTCATAGTATCTACAAGAAGGACCCTAGCTCCCATATGAAGATACTAGCCTACAAATTCCCCATAGTGTGCAAACATGTGATGTGGCTGGGATTTACGCATCCACCAAACGAAACCATGGCAATGGTTTTTGTAATGGGGCCCATTTTTTGTGTCACTTGGGAGGGCAAATGTGTTATTATACGGGTTAGAAACCATTGATTTAACTTCGCGCTACGTGTCTTCAAGACTGGAAAGCATATCACCAGAATGTAGAAACTGCTCAAAAACAATAAACGCATTTTTCATCCCTCACTGCCCCCAAACTGGATGTGGATCCTCTCGCTCTCTACAATCATTAGGGCAAGCCTATACGGGCAGTGAGCGGTGAACACCGCCGGTTCGGGGCTGTCTTCACACATCATGTCTGCTCCGTACTTCACAACAGACTTGTTTCACGCCGCCATGATCCCACTGTGCTGTCGATATGTTCAGATTTCTTATGTTCTCATTGTCGACGGAATAATCAATTAGGTCTCATGGCAGTACCGATGTGTTTCGGGGCGGGGGTGGCGTCTCGTGTTTCTGCTCATGAATGATAATGATTAAATCATTCCTCACTCTGGCCTGCTTAATGTCAGACTATAACCCTATCCTCATAAAGCACGGGTGTCGTCTGGGCGAGGCCCACCTGTTTCCCGGTTTGACATCAGTTCGGCGAGACAGCCCATCTCAGTATTCAAGCCGTCTTCATAGCATCAAATCAGCAGTAAATGAGATGATTCATTTCCTTAAATATTTCTGCGTGGTTACGTGGCTTTGTTTCCACCTGGTCAGTTTTTAATCACCAGGGAAATTATACCCTATGCTGACTTGGTTGATAATGTTTATACTTTAATGGTTGACTGATAATCTTATTACAATTCAGAGAAATCTGCTTCTTGTTCATGAACTAATAAAACGGTTGATAAAACGTTTAATTCGAACACAACAACTGTTTCACCAGGAACACTTTGAAGCCAACTTTAAAGTGAAGAATTGTGCATTCTTACATTGTATAACAATATGTTGTAGTTTGTGACGTGCTGACCACACAACTCTATCACTGCACACATAGGCTATAGGCTAGGGAGATAGATGTTCATTCACTGCTGACTCACCTCTGAATTCTATCTGCCAGGATTTATTTCAGTGCATTTGCCCTGTGTATTTGAAGGTATTTGAACAGCTTGGGTGCCTGAGCCTGTAACACTCACAAAGTCAATTGGTAACCCTTACAAAACCACAGATCATGTTGGATGTGATATTTAAGATTAAAACCTACATGGCGTTACATTCAAAGCAAACACAAAAGGCTAATGGCAAAGACATCTAAAGGTCATGGTCCCAATGTAGACAATCAACTAATGCATTAAGATATTTAATTCAATATAGATCACAGTTATCCAACTTTGATTTAGGATGATCTTGCTTATTAAAACATGTAACTGTTCTACTCTTTAAAAGTGCGTTTATTATTGCAACATCGTTCATATAATGTCACAACAGGCAGGGTTGCTGCACCCTTATACAATTGCCAATTATTTCTTTTTCAACAGCATTCTGCGCAGCAAAGCAATAAAGTTTTAGACAGACAAAGCTGAAAGGGGTTCGCCTGTGTTGTCTTGGAGATGACCTGTGTTGAGTTCAAATCAGATCCCCCGTTTTGTAGAGCTTTAGAGTAGAGAATATAACCCGTAATGAGATTACATGGGGTTCGCCGTGTCTGTATGTATTATTCAGCATACTAGACGGTACAATAGCCTAAACTATCTTCTGAGAGCGCGCATGCCATTTGCACGGTGTAATACAATTCATAATTTATGACTGGAAAATTCCACAAGTGGTTTCCCAAACAAATAAGCCATCTTCATGCACGTACAACATTCACTGGGGGGCAAATCAGCACTGCCTTATGCAAGTCATATTGATTGCATCGCCACATCCTCTGGCCATCGCGTCATATCGATTGACGATTGACTGGGCGCTCTGATTGGAGCAAAAGTTGTCCGACCGAAAACCTAGAAGCACCACTGTCATAGTCTCTCCGCCAGTTGTGTTTAGTGAGCGTTGGTGAAACGTACCCCCACCCCTTCGCACAGCTGCACAGACCACCTGCAGTTTAAAGGCGAGGTGCGTGTGCCGATTGTGACACTTTATCTTTGCGCATTTGGACATGGACGCGGACTCTCCGCGCCTTTCTGCTCGCCGGCGCGGAAAGCCCGCCGCGCTCCGCGGCACAATGCTGCCCGCATGAACCGCCGCCCCCCCGGCTCCAGCGACGTGCAATGGCTTAACCGCAGAGACATGGGCATCCGCGCGGAGGAAAGCGTCAGCTTGTGCCAGCGGGCGCTCCAGATCGTTACCGAACTTTGTCTGGCGGGACACGTCGACCGGGAGAAATGTTCGGATATATTTCCCCTGGAGAGCAACTTACCAGGTAAAGGAACCGCAGGTAAATAGGACACTCTTCATGTTTTCTACATTATAATGAACAATATATAAAGGCATTTATACTGTATAGATACTGCAGATACAGTCTCGTTATGTGCCGCGCGTAATAAGAGACGTTTGCAGAATACTGATCAGTCAATCAACAGGTTGTTAGAAGCATTACTCCTTTTCCATCTCTGTCACTCTAAAGCGAGTTTAAACGAGGAAAATAACGTAAAGTCAGCTCTCTCAGAGACCTGCTTTGGTGCAACAGGTGGCGGTCTGAATGATACAGATGTATTTATTGCCTTTCATCTGCTCGTGTAGGCTACTCGTGTTTCAATCTCGCTTTTCGAACTAAAAAGCCTGACAATAAAGTCACATTTAGTGATTTTTATTCAGCATTTATAGCCCACACCCTGTTGTAAATGTGATAATACTAACGGTGCAGCACGGCATGTGGTCGAATATGGAGCAGGGTGTGTGTGTGTGTGTGTTGCCGTTACCGGTCCCATTCTGCTGGTTGTGAGCTACCGTCACGTTCCTGCCGTACTGTGGGAATGTAACGCGACGCCTCTACTGAAGATGCTTTCTCTTTTCTTACTTTCTCTTCTCTTTCTGTTGCATGTGTCTGTGTGACTTTGACCCCTGTCTGTCCGCTGGTCCATGTCTCTGTCCCCGCCCCCCCTCGGCTCCTGCCAGACATCTCTATAAGTCTGCTGGCCGTGGTGGTGGGTTTCTGTGGCCTGGCTCTTTTGGCAGTGTCTCTCTTTGTGTTCTGGAAGCTGTGCTGGCCCCTCTGGCAGAGCAAGGCTCTCTCGGGCCACGTCGTCGAAAATGGCCTCCGCCTCGGCCTGCCCTTCGGCGCGTCCCCGCCCGCGCCCCGCCCCACGCCCGAGACTCCCGCCGCACCGCCGCCGCCGCCGGAGATAGAAAAGAAGCGCCTCCCACCCCACCGGCCCCCTCCGCAACACCCGCAGGAGGTGAAGGGGAGCGGGCAGAGCACGGTGAAGATGCTGGAGGCGGCCATGAAGATCAGCCAGACGTCTCCGGACATCCCCGCCGAGGTGCGCACCGCCCTGCGGCAGACGCTCAGCCAGCAAGGCAAGGTCCAGCGCCAGACCACCGAGCCCACCACCTCCTCCAGGTCAGTGCCCCCTTCCCCTCCCCTCTCAGTGAGACCCAGGGTCGTGAGTGGTTTTTGGAAAATATTGCACATGAGATTATCTTCTCGCACCACCCTCACACATGAGCCTTGCTCTGAGGTTGTACAGTATTGCCTTACCCCATTCACAAACTGATGGTGATTGCTGCCATGCAAGGTGCAACCAACACCGGGTGCATCTAGCTCAAGGATTCTTACAGGTAGGTCAACACCAGGGTTTGAACCTACAACCTTCAGGCTGAGAGCCCAACACCCAGACCACTGGACCATCCTGCCAAATAAACATATAAAACGATATAATGCTGTGCAGCTAATCAAACTTTAATCACGATTTCAATTTCAACAATCATATACACACATAGTATATATGTGTATATATATATATATATATATATATATATATATATATATATATATATATACACATATTATTTTGCACATTACGTTTTGAAAGTAAAAACTTTTATTTTGTCTTGTGTGCTGAATGACATGCACACTGTATAATCATGTTAAATAATCATCATTATGATGTTTTCCACATAATCGTGCAGCCCTAGCGTATTATAGCTAATAGCATATTTTACCCATAAGTAGTTAGTAATGACGTGGTCTGCGAGCCTATATTGAATTACTGTAAAATCAAATTGAGGCTGATATGCTTCAACCACCGCTGGGTCTAGTGGGGGTATAGTTGGGGGATATTGGGGGTCTAGTGGGGGTCTGGTGGGGGTCTAGTAGGGGTCTAGTGGGGGTCTAGTTGGGAGACATTTGGGGTCTGGTGGGGGTCTAGTCGGGGTCTAGTCGGGGTCTAGTTGGGGTCTGGTGGGGGTCTAGTTGGGAGACATTTGGGGTCTAGTGGGGGTCTGGTGGGGGTCTAGTCGGGGTCTAGTTGGGGTCTAGTTGGGAGACAATTGGGGTCTAGTGGGGGTCTGGTGGGGGTCTAGTTGCGGGATAGTGGGGGTCTAGTTGGGGTCTAGTTAGGAGACATTTGGGGTCTAGTGGGGGTCTGGTTGGGGGTCTGGTGGGGGTCTAGTTGTGGGATAGTGGGGGTTGTGAGTCTCCTACAGGAAAGACCCACCTTCACCCTCCCGGAACATGCTGTGTGTGTGAATGGCTGAATGTGAGGCAATACTGCAAAGCGCTCTGAGTGGCCCCCTGCCACCCCTTCGCCCCTCCTCCGGCCACACTATCGAGCGTGTGAGCGCTCCTCCCGACGACCAGGGCTCCCGTCGGTGCATAGCGAGCCTCGCGGCGGCCCTAACTCCAAGACAACAACTGCTCCTCAACGCAGCGCGGGAGCTGTCACAGATCGTTTGTGACATCACAGGCCCTCCAGTCAAGCGATGCGCCAGGGTTCGCGGCTGACGACCTTGAGGTGTCGTGTGTGTGCTGGTGGGGAGGGAGAGAGGCATGGGGGTCTCTGCCGCGGCGTCGGACCCTATAATCACGCCAGGGCCCGTGATTTCGTGCTGCGGTTCAGTGCTGCCATGGCAACGTTGAGAAGCAACCCCCCTCCCCCCTGGTAATTAAACATTCAGGCCCGGCTTCTCCTTTGTGTTGCAGAAGTGCGTCTTAAAAGCGGAGCAGCCATAATTAGTGTTGCCGCGAGGGGGGAACTGTCAGGACAGGCGAGCTTGGCCCTGGCGAGCTGCACTAGGCAGCTGCACATGTTCCTCTCACCCAGGGAGCCTCTGTCAAGCTGAGGGACGCCGTTGTTTTGAGCCCCAGGTCCTTATTGCTCCACACACCAGCTAGGGACTAACCTGACATGCCAGATGGTTTGCTACACACCACCAACTAGAAAGTCATCCATTGAAACTCTTTGGAAAAGGACAGGAATTAAAAAAGTCCTTGGCAGCTGATTGGACAAACTGACATGATTGGCTATCACAGTTGGTTAACGTCACACTACTAAACTAAAGATAGCCTACATATCTTCAAATGAGTACCTAACGATATATCTAATAGTTTATATCTAACGTTCAGTATATTACAGGTGATCTATGTTATATAATAATAATAATAATAATAATAATAATAATAATAATAATAATAATAATAATAAACTTTATTTGTATAGCACCTTTCATACACAATGTGCAACTCAACGTGCTTTACAGTTAAAAACACTTGAATAAAGGATGAAGGGAACAAATTAAATTAACCAAAAAGAAACTAGAATGCCATATACCCCCGTGTTCTCCTCTATGTACAAATGCAATGGTAGGCCAACATATTGTGTCACAACTATGTAAATGTTATATGCATTCTGTCACAGCAGCAGGAGGAATAAGGGACATTCGTTTTACCGTCTTATTGTTTAAATTAACATTTGGTTCCTTTAACCATTTGTTTTGTCTGTTATGTCTGTATTTTCTTCTGGGAAACATGATAGACATGCATGTATTCCCTCTCTGTAATGCACTTTGAGCTGTTATTCTTATATTAAAAGTGCTATAGGGCTGTCGCGATAACCGCAAAATTCCAATACCGCAGTGTTGCTAACCCAACCGTGGAAAGCAACCGCAGGTACCGCAAACCACAATGTTTACAATTGATTTTTTTCATGATGCTAGCCCATCGAATATGACGTCTGATCTAGGGCGTGTGCGCTATCTAAGTACAAATTCCTCAAGCCCCAAATTTGCCGGTTGTAGCTTCTTATACCTTATTGGTCCGAATATAGGACGACCCCTCCCTTTTTCAATAACACATTTTGAAGACTAAATGTTAAAAATGAATTATACTAAAAATACATTAAATAAAACTTGCTGTACCGTTTTTGAACATTCTTCTACCACATCAGT
>JAODLL010004354.1:0-11175 GCA_026546735.1 Forbesichthys agassizii | reverse complement strand
AGGGAGACGTCTACAACATGCAGGACAGTGTGTTGGAGCAGGGAGACATCTACAACATGCAGGGCAGTGTGTTGGAGTAGGGGGGAGAGGGCCAAAGGAGTTAAAGGGAGGACCAAAGGAGTGTTTCCTCTCTCGCAGCATTTGCCTTCAGGCCTCCATAAATGCCCTTGCAGACAGGCTGCAGGAGACAGTGCCCACCCCCCTTCCTCTCCACACTCTGGGGAGAAACTGTGGCCGGGGCCAACTGGCTCTCCAACGTAGGAGTCATCTAGCTGCCCCTCCTCCACCCAGTCAATCATCCCGTCCTCTCCCAGTCACAGCCCCCCGAGACCACCCTGATATAACGAGCTTCAGGGGCTTGAAATCAGTGCTACTGAGACAGAGTAGCAACTGAACTGACCAATCAGCGTCGTGCTGGCAGCTACGGGCGTGGCTTAGGTGTGACGAAAGCCACTTAAAAGCATCAATGACAGACAGATGGTTCGGCCAATCAAATATGTTTTGAAGGTGGATGTGCTTTTTCTAACTGGTTCGATGGAGGGCACCCCAGATGGACTGGTGTCTAACCTAATCTGGGGTGGTGAGTTATGGGGGGCAACCAAGGCTTTCCCCCTAGCAGCCCGACCCACTACACATCCTCCTTGGGCCTGGGAGGATGACCAGACCCCCCCCCCCCCCACTCCCCTCCTGTATGTATGTATGTATGTAAGATGTAAGGGTGTGGCCACCCAGGGTGCCAGGACTACACTACCCAGAGAGTGCCTAGAGTGAGTCTGTGTCCGTCAACAGTCACTGGCTTGCTCAAGGCGGGGTACACTTGAATAGAAGAGGTGCCAGGTGTCTCATGTGCATGTGTGTGTGTGCGCGTGCGTGCCTGTCCATAGTGAAAACAATAAGAATCAAGCCGGCGTCAGGTTAGGTTACACTGGGGGCTGAGCATGTCTGTAGACTAGATAACGGGCTCCTATATGAAGGTGTGTTTATCACACCCTCTTATATTAAAGGAGAGTTGTTTTGTCTTTTTAACATTGAAGGATGAAATATACTACCAAGACACGTTATACTCTTATATTTATACTTATAGCTTTAATTATTGCGTTTACATCTTAACTGGTGGTTGAGGCGTGAATGCAAGATGGACACTCGAGTATCGTCCCTTGAAATTAAAACAGATTGCATTCAAATGGTGGCTCACAACAGGGAACGTCAGACCACAACAGCAACAACGCTTGTAGACTTACAGATGATGGCCATGAGGGAGTTAAAATTCCCGATGTTGAAGCATTCACGCGCCACGTCGATGAAGAACTCGATGGCGCGAGCTCTGTGCTTCTTCTTCACGGGCTGTCAAACACAATAAGAAACACCACATGAGACCGCCGCAGAAAGTGCATTCCTTTTGGTAAAAAAGGCACCGTTTGAAATGCTCCGCCCCCCCCCCGCGGGGCGCTGCCATCATGCGGGCGAAGGAAGTCGGTCGTGTGGAAAGTCAGCTAGAAACAGCATGTTTAGCTTGCGCTAGTCGACTACATCAGCAGGCAGGTTTTTATCTTATTTTGGGGAATGGGAGAAAACAAGCATAAGCAATGGGAGCCCTAATGGAGGTCCTTCATGGACATAAGAGTCAAATGAGGTCAATACGTTCAAGTAGTTAAATAAAAGGTTCCAATAGGGGTTATTGTTGCAAGATATTTCAGAATAAAACGTGCTCAAAACGATCGTAATATAGCAGCAAACATCACACACAAGTCCCCATGTTTTGGTTGGCGGTGCTGGTACGCAGGTGCGCCATCTAGTGGCAGAAAGACACACAGATCCACTTTAGCAGGTCGCAGTGCTCACCATGCAGATCTCCGTGGCAACCAGGTAGCTGAGTCGGTTGAACCACTCCACGTAGGCCTCCAGGTTGCTTGCCTTCTTGTGGCTGCTGAAGCAGCTCTGCAACAACAACGACAACAACAAGCATTAATTAGCGGCGAGCGAGAGGGTGGGTAGAGAGGGGCGCAGATCCGTGGCTCAATAGGACGCTACGTTGCTGCTGATTATTATGGTCTGGACCGCAGACTCCCCCCCCCTCCCCTCCCTGGGGTTATATATTTATATTACGCATGTCTTTGTGTCAAAGAGCTCTCGAGACAATTCAACGCATTCCATTGGCCTTACGCCACTCTGCCAGTAGTCACCTCACACACACACACGCACGCACACGTGCGCACACACACGCACGCACACGTGCGCACACACACGCACACGTGCGCACACACACACGCAGGCTCTCACTCTTTGTGGGGGCCAGCTGGAGGCACAAAAGACGGAGTGAATCCCCCTATAACCTGCTCCCTGCGTTCCCCTAGGCTTGTTGCCTAGCAGCAGAAAGCCAGGCGGGTCCACCACGCGCACACCCACACACACACACACACACACACACACTTCAAAACAATCCCTAGTTGCTATGGAGATGAGGTGAAATATGCCCATCAAATCCAGAGTATGTTCTCAAAAGAAATTGTGGATAAAATAACGTGCGCGTGTGTGTGTGTGTGTGTGTGTGTGTGTGTGTGATATTTGCTCTGCTTCAACACATCCCCGGGCTTCCACCGGTGTCCTTCCCCTGACCTGTAGGATTAGGTTAGGCTTCTCCACGCTTAGCGTCAGTCTGAAGGGGAAGCTGGGCCAGCCTTAGCATAACACGGCTAGCCGGACAGGAACCAGGCCTCCGCTAGGAACCCCGCCCACAAGATGGCCGTGCTATTAAAGCATGCCTTTCTTTTTATTTTATTAAAGCGTGCAGACATTACCTTATCGTTGTCCAGGGGATCTTTCTGAACGAAGGCTTGGACAAATTCTTCGGGTCCGATGTAACTTAGCTTCTCCTGGAAGAGGAAGGAAAACAGCCAGTGAGTCCGTGTTTGCTGGGAAAAGTGCTGGTCTGCGTTTGCCTCACAATCAAACACTAACAGGTGGAACGTGAAGGGATTCGGAAGGTTCGGAACAATGCTATAAATAATTAGGAACAATGCTATAAATAATTAGGAACAATGCTATAAATAATTAGGAACAATGCTAGAAGCTACGAATATCTATTGACAAACTTGATTAAGTAAGCACCAGTAAGCAAAAAAAACACCGTTTCTTCACACTTGCGTGGCAACACAGGAACCTGAAGTAAGTAAACAACTGTTGACCAACAAGGTTGTTGCATATAAAGTGGAGCAAGAGTGTCACATTGTTTATAATCAATTCAGCGTTCGGTCAACTTTACTCTACTTTTCTCTCTTTATACACAGACCATAACATCCTTGGACCTCCCAATCGATTTCACCATAATATCGCCCATTATTCTTCTGTGGAGGTGGTAATGGGTGTTTTGAGTAGATTACATTAATTCCAAAGTATCTACAATCAATCTGAGGCCACAAAAGCATTCCTGCATCAAACTGTTTTGGGGTAAATTGACATTGTTTCAGGCCATGCATGGTAGATGTCTGGGGCCTGCCTACATCAGCCTCCGCAGCAGAATGCCGTTAGTGACACGCCCACTTAAGAGACCGGACGCGTTCCATTTCTGCTTCCATTGAAATGCTCCAACTTTGTTATTGTTCCACTATCTTTGCTCACCAGCTCTATGTGCGTGAGTTGCTGGGCGACGGTGAAGGGGTCGTTGCAGACGGACAGCAGGTCTCTCTGGACAGCCGCCTGGGGCTTGGCCTTCAGCGCCGACAGCCTCTCGGTCACCGTGGCGCTGATCTTCACCAGGGCCTCCTCGTACTGTCTCTGGACCGTTAGCCGTCGGATGAGGCCCTGACTCACCTGCCCAGCCGCCTTCCTGTACACCTGGGGCACCAACGAAGAAGAGTCACTCATTTAGTAGAGGGGAATAAAATGTTAAAAATAAAAAACAATTGAAAGTAAAATGGCAAAACCACGATACATTAAATGCATTTGTTGCAGTTGCAGTAGGATATAAAATGTACAGAGAGATACAAATATTTCAATATAAATAAAATAATTTATAATTAAATAAATAAAATTGAGGAAATTTAAAAGGGAGGGGTATAAATATCTAAAAGAAGACGGTAAATTAGAATTAAATTAAATTGTGAAGCGTAATGAATCAAAGATGGTTGTGTGAAGAACCACTAAATAAATAATACACAGGAATTCTCATCATACCATCATTCAATCTCTTCTTAAAATGATACCTTGTGGGTTAAATGGTATGTGGGAAGAGTTTGGGAAACTTGGGATTTAAAAAAAAGGAACCTTATTTGAAATATTGCTTATTCAGTGGAGTATATAGTGAGGAGTATATGATCCAGATTTACTATGCAGGAGGTTGTTCTGTATAACTCAGCAGCAGCTATTCTAAATTAATCCCCAACCTCGGCTTTGTGGAAGAGAGCGCTAACTTCTGTGGTATTTACAGCAAACATGCTCGCTGCATGTCAGCAGAACTAAGTGAAAAACTCCCAAACCAAAAACCACAAGATGCCTGGCAATACACTGTACCTCTTTACAGTACTCTGTTTTGGAACAGACAATCCCTCCCGTCACAACACGACAACAAGATCGGAACGCCCAGATGGGTCACTAACCGACTAAATCTATGTTACGCAAGTCTTGCTTTCCTCCCAGGCTAAAAAAAGACTGCTAGGCTACTGACAGACGGAACACGGGACTGTCTCTGACCCCAAGAGTCGATAGCTTGTCCTGTTTTGAGTGTTCCCGAGGACGCATTAACTCAATAGGAGGCCAATATTAGATAACAGGCTCCCTCAATGACACACTGAGACATCAGTTGTGCAAGAACACCAGTAGAAGCCAAACGGACATGTGCGTTTGATTTCAAAGGGTGGGAATGTGGATTAAAGCCAGAACATGTCCTTTGTCCACACCACTGGTACAAGCTTCCTAAGAAAATTAATGAACACTAAAAGCTGTGGTGAGGAGACTTCTTTCTCCTTCTCGACCGCATCTTTGTAAGAACAGCCAACTACCTACAGCCCTACAAGGTTGTTGGCCCTTGCCCTACAAACAAGTTTGAGATTCAGCGGGGTGGGAATGTTTTCCTTAGCTTGCCCTTGTCAAAGGATGCAGAGTAAAAGGTTTGCTCCTTGCTTAGCTTTCTGGGTCGTCATGATGTTAAATCATAAATATGTCACGAACACAGAGCGTGACTCTTCCTCCGACTGGCCCTTCGGGGCCTAGCCAATTAATTTGTATGTCGCAAGGGAAGGGTGCCATGACACAGCATTTCCCCAATGACACATTTCATCCGTTGCTGAAAAGCGTGTTTATAGTTTATGAGGAAAAACTGGCTAAAATATGATTCCTGACACGGACCATTATGAGGGTCGTTATTCAACTGTCAAAGCTAGGGATGGTGATCGTTCATTTTTATTGACATCATTTGAGGCTGCTTAACGATCAGAGTCTTTATTGATACGACTATCAATACTTTCACCAAATGAGAAAGTAGGGAAGAGGGCGTGAGGCAATTCAATTATTCTTCTTGTTTAGTGTAATGGCGGTTGGCAGGCATTTCAACTTACTTTATCAACTTTGACAGTCATTTATGCTTGTGCAGTGATTTGATTTAATTAAACGACAAGACTCTTGTCTCTCGATATATTATGTTATGTCAGAACACGCTATTGTGGACAGCAATATCAATAAAATCAATCCTTTTAGATTTTCAAGTTTTGGAAATATAGAACCAGGTACTTCTAGAATAGGGTCTTGATCTCAGTCCTAGTCAGAGCTCTACTATACTAAATAAGATATGAATCTGTGTGTGTGTGTGTGTGTGTGTGCGACAACAGTTGGACAACATTAAGACATCCCACCAGCACAATTGGCCCCGGTTGCCGCTCGTAAGCCCACCATCTGCCACAACTTCCCGCTCCACTCCAAACAGAGGACAGGCAAGGGACAGCTAAATATAGCAGCCATTCTCGGAGATAGCAGCATGCCTGACATTCCTAAGCAGCGGGAGTTGGGCTCGCATATCACAACAATTGGTGTTGCAAATCGGACGGGGTGGTGGGGGAGTGGGGGATTACTGCCATATTTGACCCCAGCAATGAACCTGGAGGAGCAGATTGCTTCTCAGTGAGAGCCCGAGTGCTGGAGAGGCTGCCATGTTAATCCCACCCCTTCATTTGCTGCCTGTGCTACATCACTTAATACAGACCACCACCTGAGCCAAACTCAAAGCTCGTACTGGAGGACTTATGGAAAAGTAAATCTAAACACAGACCATGATTGTGCTACTCATGGACAGACAACCACAGGTATTAGATCTGTCTTGATATTTGTTATGAAAAATCAAACAGGTGCTCAACACACCACAATGAAACATTACTAAACTGAAGAATTAAATCTGCCCAGTACATCTCGTGGCTGTCATCGAATGAGGTTAGAAAGAGATCACAGCGGCTGTTTATTTCACAGCAGCCTGCCGCCCAATATAGGCCACATGCCACCACATCCATAATGACAGCTTGTGGAACTGTGGAGATCAAGGACCTGGAACGTTTGGAATGTGGTCAGGACCAGCAGATGTTTAGGAACATCTATTCTGGACTTCCAAGTGCTGTGGTCAAAGCCCTGAAGCAGCACCTTCTAACTCAGAGGTCAGTTAACTCTGGAGATTTGGATAAAACGTTAACGGTTTCACATTAAACCTTGGGGACTATGTTAAGTTCGTCAGGCTAACCAAATTCACAGCTCTGCTCCCAATAACTGTAGGCTACTATTGCATTTTGCAACAGTACAGTTTTGAAGTTTGGAACAGTACAGTTTTTGAAGATATGTCATTGAAGAACATTTGAATGAAAAGACAACACTGGAGAATGTCCTCTGCCAAATGAAAGATGAAAGATATATCTAACCCCACCAGCAAGTGAGGAAAGTTGTTCATACTTGCCTGCGACAACAGAGACCAATGGGACATAAACAACCACAAGTATTTGCAAACCAACAAGGTTACACTGCTAAACACAAGGACAAATCCATGCCAAGGTACACATGTTTGTCTACCAAGAATGGTTTATTCCTTTCTCTCCACATACTGATCCAATCATTGACATAATACATTAGATAGGTTTCTAGTAAAGGCATGTTTAAGATACTCCTTAGGATTTATTTAATGGAACCCTGCAATTCTTGGTTCCACGATAAACTTGAAATAAAACCATATTTTGTTCCATGCATTAATGGCTCCAAGTTGGTACATTTATTATCAATAGCATAGCAGAGTCTGTTGTTACTGTCCACTGGACCCTATAGCCGGGCATAGTCTCCACCAACAGCCTGTGTAGTCACAGCTGTGAGGAACAGGACAAGCAGAGCAATAAGGTTGTCGGGGGCAAGCCCAAATGTGTGCGCTGCTGACATGTATTGATTTCAGGGTGAAGGAGCAATATTCCATCTTGTACTATTGAAGAGGCAAGTGAAAGCCGAATGGAAGGGGGCTGGATTATTGCTTTTGGGGCACTTAGAGGGTAATGAAAGGGGGACAGATCCATCATGACAGATGGATTCAGATCTGGGGTGGGATGGGGTTGGGGGGGAGGGGTGTTTAATCATCATGGGCCGGTCCTAAGGCTCCTGATGCCTATGGTTACTGTCACTATGGCATCTATAACAACACAACTTGGAAGCCTAATGCACAAACATGATCTGACACATGATCCATTGTCTAGCGGCTTAAAACCACTTGCAAACCAATATATTTGTTCCGAATGGAAAAAGATATGCGGACCTGATCGGCATGGGAACAGTCTGTAATTGATTACGCTTGTCTCGCAAGTTCCACCTCCCCCTTTTGCTTTCATGTCATGGCGAGTCACAGTTTGCCTGGTAAAAACAGCCTTGGCGCTGTATTACCAACATCACCCACAGAGCAAGTTATCATTGACACTTTAAGGTCACCGCCCACGGTCGGCGTTGACACGCATCAACAAACTGTGTTAATTTTAACAGGGAAAAAAGCCCACTGGGGGTGTCTGACACGTGTCAACGCAAAAGGTTTATAGCACTGTTCTATTTCTTGAGCGTCAAAAGCCATGGAAATTTACGGAATTTCTCCACGTTTTTTCAACGGGTCTTTTATGTTTTTAACATTATTAAAAGTGTATTCCTTGACCAGTGGCCGCAAACAATGCCACCAGTGGGCGTTGAACTCAGCAACAGCCCTCTGGTGGAAGGCCGATCACTAAGCCAGCGACGTGTAGCTCAGCAGATGTAGAACAAAGCAAATGCCAGGACAAAGCACGCTGGTGCTGACAAAAAAGGAAAAGAGCTGACGGCCTCAGGATCAATGGAGCCTCTTCTATGGTCCCGACCAGGATCAAAAATAGCTTTGTGGTTACTAACCCCCCCCTCCCCGGTCCCTCAAACAGCCCACATTCAACCTCCTCTGCACGTGCAGTCAAAGCAGGCATACAATGATTAAACACTTAAAATGCTTTCAGCCTTTAGAATGAAAGCACTATTCAATGGAGAAACGCTCATAGGCTAGGTCATGTGTATTAGAGCAGCGTGCAGTGTTTCAATTATTTTTACACGTACCCCTTCCCGACTACAAACTTTTTTCAATAAAAACCGACCTCGTCTCCGCTAGCTAGCCGGTGTGTTAGCTCCTTCAGGCTACGCATCATCCGCTCGTCCCTGAAGTCGTACGGGAAGGTTTCCGTCCACTCAGTCAGCAGCTGTAGCACCTTGGGAGCCATCTTCCTCAATCTCACCTGCGAGGTCAGTGGAATATACACACACATTTATACATCCACAGCTTTGGAGAAAAAGGTTGTAGGACTATTGCTGGTTTCACTGTTAAAGGGTGGCGGTGGGGCGTGGGGGGAGATTCATTGGAACTGGAGCTAAGATACAGTATGTAACCACTAGCGATGGCTCAATTATGCGTGGATCACACATCACCCCGTCAAAATTTCACGACATATTTCCAGGGAATTCTCCCTGGCTCCCCCCTCTTCCCCGAGCGAGCCCCATCCCCAGCCAGCCACACCGGCACAGTGAGCAGGTGCAATGGCGTACCTTGTCCGCTGTCGGGTCACCCATCCTCTGGTGGTCGACACACAGCTGGCACACCTTGGTCATGAGCTCATGGGGGTGGATGAACAGGCGGGAGCTGAGCAGGAAGGTGAAGATGAACGTCCTCTGTAGGAGAGAGCCAGGAGGGCGATCACCGAGCCGTTGAGCAGAACACGGAATAGAACCCTTAACCCAGGGATGTCTACCCAGCCGACCACATAACTTAATTCCATTTCAATTCCAAATAAAATAAATAAATTAATAAATAAATAAAATAAAATAAAATAAAATAAAAACTACGAACAACAGCAACCCCGTTGAGGACCACAGGGAGGACCAATAACAGCAGGAATAATGTGCTCACGTCTGGGTAGTAATCGACCGTCGGCACCAGATGGTGGATGAGAGCCTCGAGGGACCCAGATGCCAGGTTGCCGTCACGGTAACGCAAGCCGGCGCGGTCCTCGTCCTTCGCCTGGCACAGGTTCCGGTTGTAGCTGCCACTGCCTGCCTGTCCCGTGAACGGAGGCGTCGGAGGCATGCTGAACTGAGGGACACACAAACGTTTGATTTGAGGTGGCTCTGTGTTACGTCTTCCTGCCACTAGATGTCGCACTAGAGCACACAACGTGCCTCTCGGACCCAAGCGGGATGTGTGCACGCCCACACACACAAACACACAGAGGGAGTGTGATGTCAGTCTCTGCTCAGGTGCCAATCACTCGACTATACTTTATCGTTACCATAGGATACGGTCATTTGCTGCTATATTATTAAAGGCAGGGTTAGTTTTCCTGAAGAACGCTCGCTAACGCCGAGCTTACATCAAACTCCCTCAGAAGCTCCACCCCCACACATTGGACACAAATTGTGAAGCCTAGGCGTTCGCCACTTTGTGTTCCTATTCATGGAGTCAGGGCTAGAAGTAACCAGATTATTTTTTCAGCATGCGCTAACAACTTGACCAAAAGTATATTAGCTTACAATAGCTAACCATTTATTTAATGATTCAAATATACTGTATATAGACAGTGATCTTCAAAAACTCCATCTAATTTAGTGTGATAATCTTGTTTTTAGATTTTAAATCTAGTTGGACTTGTTTCTAATATCTAGGGACTTAAATTAAGTAAATCTGAAATTAATATAAGAAAATCTATCAAGTGGATTTCACTTACTGCACTGGCAGCCACATGTGCTTGTTTTATGAATCAGCAAGCTCATACCTAATATATTTGCGCTTATATTTGATGGGGCATTTTTTTGCAGTGTATAGCTACGGTGGCCAGACGGGACCAAAATAGCCCACTGGACACAAACAGACGGGCGGTGCTGTTCAGTCTGCGGGCGGGATGTTTTGGTTGGGGAAAAACAACACCCTTCCTACGCCAGATTGCTGACATTCACGTTTGAGGTTTCGGGGCTCCGTTGGGTTTGTTTGCACAAGCAAAGTAGTAACATCTGGAAAACGTCGGGAACATAAGCTGTTGTAGCAAGCCAACCCTAAGCGTAAAGAGCTGTACCTCGCAAGCAGCCATACAATACATTGCAATGCCCACAGGGACGTCCCAAAGCCACACCCTAGGTATCCATGTCAGTGGGTATTGCCACAGTCACACACACACACACTTTGGCCTTATTCATAAAAACACTATTAAACTGAGTGCACATTACTTAAAATATGTATATAGACTTTTCTTTTGTTGGTCTAAACAAATCACCTAGATCTTATTTAATTAAGATGCATAATGCAAATGATCGTACAATTCATCATATCATACACATCTATAATGTTATTAAACTGTATGAAATTTAAATAATACCTACTAAAACGAGACTCGGCCAAATTGGTCAATATTACAATCCGGAATAATACAGTATTCAATGGAATCAATGCTCACAATGCCGGCCATATTTGAGAAACCGTGGCAACAGCCAACCCACAAACAACCACCATGTGAGGGCAGACCCTGTGGTTTGACGAGCATCTCTGCCTTCACACCACCATATCTTGCTATGAGTGTGTGTGTGTGTGTGTGTGTGTGTGTGTGTGTGTGTGCACACATGTGTGTGTGTGTGTGTGTGTGGGTGGGTGATTGGTATAAGGAGAGATAAAAGAGG
>JAODLL010004353.1:2371-34138 GCA_026546735.1 Forbesichthys agassizii | reverse complement strand
AGTATGTGTACGCATGCAGGGACATACCATTAGGTACAGTACGTGTACCTACATCTTGTGAGTGCAGTCAGGCTGCGTCTTTTCAAATTGTGTTTCTCTGTTGAATCTGCACTGTGTTAGGGATGAGTTGACCCCATGGTCCATGGAATACCATGTCCTACTGTAAACTGAACCAGACACCTGTGGCAGGGTGGGTTCAAACGCTGAGCAAGGTGTGGATTACTGATATTCAGTGGTGTGTATATACTCTTTCATGAAGACTGTTGTGTGCTTGTTGCGCAGGGTGGTCCATGCACCTGCATAGTTGCACATGCGTGTGTTATCTATGAAATTAGATCTGAGATGGTTGTCTTGCTGTAGTTTATCATAGTGCAACACAATTAGCATCTTACTACTGTAATGCAAATGTATCTTGTTTTACATAGTGTGTGTGTGCGCGTGTGTGCGCATGTGTTGTCGTGCGTGCGCGTGTATGACATTACACTGAGCCTCTCAGCCAGGGCTTGATGATTGTGTAAAAGACAACAAAACACTGATGTACTTTTAGATTTTTAATTTAAACGTCATCTGACAGGTCTCACACTCAAATGTACACGCACACCCAATGTGTGCTTTTCATATTACTACATGACATTATGGCTATAGTCCAAACATACAGTACATGCTTTCATCCAATCCGCTTTAAGATGTTGTAGTGACTGTTAATATAGGTCCTTCCATATTGAAGCGTGATGGTAATCCTTTACAATGAACAAGTCTTCTGTGGTATGTTTTGGTCTATAACTGAAACCAAAATAACAAGTGAACAATAAACATGTCAGCCTTCCTTTAGTGGCTCAAAAGTCCAGTTTCTTCCAAAAATGTCTTTACACTATTTGTAGCACTCCTCGATTAATCCAGGGTCTCTATTGAAAGGCAGTGAAAACACAGATGGGTCAGTTTTCAGTGCTCTGACAGATTTGTATTGATTTTCTTTTCCTATAGGGGTAAAATATGATGTTTGCCTTGTGTAAACGGGTGATAATTACACTACACAGGGTAGGACCTAAACGCTCCGCTCTACCCGCTGAGCCTCTCGTGCTCTGTGTAGGAACACCGCCTTATTTTTCAGCCTGCACACAGAATGAACATCTAGCGAATATGACAAAAAGTGTATCACCTGCAATTGCTTACATTGCATTACCTCACATTTGTTTTGTTTACTTATTCTGTGTAAAAGTGTTGGAGTATAAATAAAAGAAAACAGTTGATAAAGTATGTTTGTAAGTATACCGCAGATTCCTCAGAACAGTTACATACAGCATTTTGTGTACAGTAGCATACATACTTGTCAAACTATGTGTCCATGCATTTATTAATTAGATTAGTGCACATGTAATACACATGCAAATCTATTCCATTTTCTATGCTAAAACTTTAGATATGAAACTTCGAGAAACAATTATCAACAGAGCCAGTTTAATTGGACCCAATGTCCAAGTGTAGGGCCCACTGAAGCAGGGTGAGGGCTAATGGAACTAATGATGAAGTGTTTCCAAGCAGAATGATTCCAGCTGCCATTCATTTTTATTTTTAGGAGAAATACATGAAGCAGTTTCATCAGGATAAGAATAATATAATTTACCTTTTTAAAATGGAACACCTCCAGGTTTCCTATTTATTTGTGAAAGAAAATAGTATAACAATGGCCAATAGAGAAAACCTTAGAAAATAAATAATAGTTTATCAAGTTTTGTTATATGTAATATTGTTTGAATGCAATGAATTATTGAATATTTTATCCAGCAGTACAAAATGAATAATGTAATACAATATTCTAAGTAGACAAATGCAATTGTTGACAATCTTACTAGCCGAAAACCTCTTTGGCTCAGTCCAGACTGACAGGAGCTCATACAGTGCAGTTATATTCAGTATACAGAATACTCTGGCAGTCATAGCATGAAACTGCATGATATACAGCAGGGCTGTTCAACTTCGGTCCTGGAGGGCCGCAGTCCTGCATGTTTTAGATGTATCCCTGCTCCAACACACCTGATTCTAATGAATAGGTCGTTATCAGGCCTCTAACAACCCAGTAGTTTGAATCAGAGTTTATTAGCCATGATGTACAGTATAGACAGTATACTGTAGTCTTTAATATTATTCATGCTATGATTTTGGTGAACCTTGAATAAGATATATTGTACCATATATCCTAGTCGATTAATAACTAATCTACATTCGATAAACATAATATTCAGTAAATCCCTAAATGATACAGTATGATCTATCTATCTAAGCCTCTATTCATTCATCCTTTTTCTTTTACTGTGAAATTCCATTCCTCCTGAAGCTTTTATTATTCTCCAACCCACTCTTCCTGTCTTCATTGCCAATCACCTTGGGTGGCCTAGTCACCATTAACCGCAAGACTTGACAGAATGTTACTGTACGCCATTTTCAGGAAAGGTCATTCGATAGAATTATTACAATTAGCAGGCTACACGGCAGACCACTTAATGTAACAAAAGAAACAGACAGATAGAATAGTATTACTCTGTTGACTGACTTTTGATAGACACACAGGTATAGCTGACAGATCTTTGAATGTCACCGCTGCTGGTCATCAATCAGAAATCTCAGTGTGAAGCGAGCTGTGCACTCATTTCACATGCATCCATGGATCATATTACGGTCGCCATGGGGGTTCACCGTTTCTTTTCGTCAGTTTAAGCTCAGAGCTCAGTATTGATGGATTGCTAACGATGTTGTCTATGTACGTGATTACAACTGCAAGTAACATTACTGGAAGATCTCTACATGTGATTTATCTATCACTGTATAGCCTACCCAGGGCGGCATGTCAGATCCTATTATAATTCCATTACGCCCATCCTCTTTCCTCAAGGGGCTGGGGGCATCTTCCACCTGCAGGGTTATTCACTGCCTTGTGTAACCGAGTATGAACGTACCCTGCATGTGGATCCAACTGAGTATGAACCCTCTGTGTGGATCCATGCAGCGGGAAGACTGGAAGGCTGCACGTGTATGGGCACTTTTAGTCTCCTTTCAGGAACCTTCCGCTGCCAGATTGATAACCCATAAAAAGAGGAAGATGTTTCCAAGAGGGAGAAAGAAAGAGTGAATGATGCGATTGGGTCCATGCCCCCGTATTTCCATTATCATTTTCCAATTTACTGTCAGACTTATTGGCCAGCCTGGTTAGCTTTCACCCCCTTGGTCTCACCGCCTGCCAACACAGCGATCATTGCTCACTATTCCTGTGACTGGCTATCATGCCTGTCAGTTATTTATGAAATAAGTAATGATCCCTGCACTGTGCAGAGCAGTAGATCAGCCAACTCATTGTTTGACCTTCCAGGCAAGAAGGATCTAGGAGGATCTCTTCAGCCAACTAGCCTAACTAATTATATTACAAACAAATCTAAAACAGATACTCTCAGACCATCTTCACGATGATAACAAAAAATAATAATACATAATAATACATAGAAAATTGTGCTTTATATTTTAGATATATATATTAGATCTTATTGCTTAACAGTGAACACACTGGAAGACCAGTGGAAAGATACAGAAAGAAAACAACAGGCGTTGCCGGAGAGCCTAGTGAGGGCAGCTATCTCTCAAGGTTAAGCGTGGGGCACAGTGTGGTCTCGGTGACGTCGGCTCTGCTCGGCAACTCCAGGCAGGCAATGAGAGGTCATCTTCACCCGGGGACTAAGGATTATGCTTAACAGTTCAGATATCCCTACAGAAGATTATTTGTGTGTCACACTATTGTAAGAATTAGACTTAGAATTAGAATTAGTCTTATGTGTAACAAAGTGCTGAGTCAGGGAAACATATAGAAACAGATAGGGACAGTACCTGAACGAACCAACTGTTAGTAAACAAGAGATAGGATGTAGGTGCCTGAAGAGTGTGTTCACAGATACCTTCCCCAGCAACCAAGCACACACAACTAGATATCTGCTTGGTTCTGGTCACGTAGTTGCAGTTCACACCCACCAATCACCTGGTCAATAGGTTCTGTGACGGATGACACACATAAAGGCACATATGTATACATGGGCACACAGCAGCCTCCCCATCCAGCTCCTCTCTCAGTAGGGGTGGAGGATGGAGTTGTCTGCCTGGCCTCCACTGATTCACATTCATGGGGCTGCATATACAGAAGCTATATTCTTTGTAGCCATGTCTGCCAAAGAAGACTATAAACCCTATATTGTCCTTCCACTAAACTATCATCAACTTTATGTCAACTTAGTGTAGCTGTTAAAAGCATGCTTAATGTGCAATTTTCTCAAGGCTGATGTGTACAGTATCTTGACCATAGTGTCATATAGATTCAAAATGTAACTTAGAGCTAGAGTACTGTACACGTTGTGCTCTATACGAATTGTGTTGTTGGATATTAGGCTATGAAGGATACATAGAATACAACCTTAGAATGTGTGCGCTGAAGAATACTATTTCTCTGCTTTTAAGAAACATTAGAAAATTAGAATATTGCCTTTCACTCTCAATACTCAATGTTATGCATAAACCAGCACCCATCTCAATCAAAGTGTTACTTTCCTGCCTATGCACAGGGTCAGACTGGGACTGAAAAACGCCTTTAATTTGTTTTTATAATATAAAGTTAGGCTACAATCAGTAGTCTACATTAAAAACCAGCTGGGGTGAATCTATATTATTAATAAACTTTATATGTATAGCACCTTTCATACACAATGTGCAACTCAATGCTTTACAGTTAAAAACATTAAAACAAAGAATGAAGGGAACAAATGTAATTAATCCAAAATAAATAAGAAACAATGGAAAACTAGGTAAAAGTCATGAAAAAAAAAAACAAAAAAAAAAACATTATTGTACTTGAGTTTGGTGGGACTCCAACCCACCGGGACTCCAACCTAAATATTCCTCCCCAATTATTTACTTTTGGCGGGATACTAACCCACAGGGACTCCAACCCAGGCGTTTGGTGGGACTCTAACCCACCGGGGCTCCAACCCAGGAGTTTGGTGGGACTCTAACCCACCGGCACTCCAACCCAGGCGTTTGGTGGGACTCTAACCCACCGGGACTCCCACCCAGGCGTTTGGTGGGACTCTAACCCACCAGGATTCCAACCCAGGCGTTTGGTGGGACTCTAACCCATCGGGACTCCAACCCAGGCGTTTGGTGGGACTCTAACCCACCGGGAGTCCAACCCAGGCATTTGGTGAGACTCTAACACACCGGGACTCCAACCCAAATATTCCACAGAAATTAAAATTACAATATCCTAAAATACATATAAGGATAAAGACATAGGCTAAACAGTGTGGTTACAATTACAACATCAAAAAGCACACATAAGGATAAATTCCCAGGAGGTTATAATGCTAAACAGTGTGGCCAAGTAAATAAGGATAAAAACATAGGAGATTATGAGGCTAAACAGTGAAGTTAAGTAAAAATTCTCAGTCATAGGCACATGAGAAGAGAAGTGTTTTTAACCTGGATATAAAAATTGCTATATTTGGGGCATGTCTTAGATCCTCTGGTAATTTATTCCAAATGTGGACAGCATAAGTACTAAACGCAGCTTCTCCGTGTTTCGTTGAGACCTTTAAGAGAATGACATGGTACAAAGTCATTTGGGTGTTCTTCAGCACCAATAAAAAGACTTTACCGCCAATGTTAACAACCTAATCATATTAGCTAGGCTATTAATCTACCAAATCAACCAACAGGGTAAACTTTATAAAAATGAAAACAATAGCTATCGTTTGGATGTTTGAATTAGGCCTATCTAAACGTACACAATGTTGCTGTTTGTACCTGACATATCTATCTATAGCCCGCACTGCTTCTCCGGGCTGCTGACTGTCACTTGTCTTGGGGTGCACCCTAGGCCTGTGTGTTCTGTCTTTTACATTTGAAGCAAAGCTTGGAGTGCTGGTCTTTTCTCATTTTTTATAAACGTTCTCTATTTGCTTGCACTCAATTTATTTTGATAAGAAAAACATATTCTAAACAAAAATAGCATTTGATTCCATTGTGTGAAAACTCTTTGGCCAATTAGATCTCTGCATTAACAAGGATCAGTTCAGGATGAGGAGGGGGGTCAGAGACACTGGATACACTGCGGGACAAAATGTCCAATTACCCCTTTACTAATGTTCAATTGGAAATTGTATCTGTAAAGGCCAGAGTACATCTGCTAAGATCTCAAGCAGATTGAGTCGATAAACAGGGAAATAAGTGCAGATTAGCTTCCCATAGTGGGTCACTGCTGGCATGGTTAACACCGTGAAGCCCATTTAAAAAACAGAACCAATTGAACACAACATGAGGTGTGAACAAATACTACTTCACGTCACGTGAAATGTGTCTGGTCTTGCCATGATGATGCAATGATCATTCGAAAGAACATGAAGCTATTATCTGAGGGCATAGTTAGACAGACAGAGCTGTAATCACCCCGTCAAAACTTCATGCAACAGTAAACTGAACCTTTTTGTATAAATGTGTTCTGATTGCCAATATGGTCAACAGCTGGACCACTTGCCTGAACCTTGGGCAGGCTGGTTACATGGGACTCGCAGACCTGGAGATTAATTATATCATCATGTGGATGGCTTATGCTAATAGGAAAGTTGCGATGCGGAACCTTTTATTCACAGTGCCCCCTCCGCCGATGGAACCTCCCTGCGTGGAATAATGTGACATTTAATCGTGACATCATAACCAGTCACACCCATTCCATTAGCGGTCACTGATCCCGTTACTAATTTCCTAATTCACATTTACACAATAGTAATATTATATAGTAATATTCTGTGCATATGCCAGTGTAAATGCCACTTTGTATTCTTTCTGCAAGTTATGGGTAACACCCATAATGTAACATTGAATTAATAGACTCTGGTGACTTCTGCTAGGACCATATCCATATTTGATTTACATATCACTTAAATGTAAAAAGCAGCCACTGTTATATTCCACATGTGTGCCCTTTGCCTTTAGGCGGTGTGTGAGTGAGTGAGTGAGTGATATGAAGGGCTTCTCAAGGTCTCACTCAAGTCAATATTTCAGTTTTCCAATCTCCATGTATTCAAAATCTTATACATCTAATCAGAATCCTTGATGCTGTACTATACGGTATACATGTTTCAATCATTTACACTTATAATAAATGTCCCTTATTTAGCCATACTTAGTAAATGAGAGATGTTTTGTATGTATAACATGATAGTTCAAATGTGTATCTTCACCTCATAACCCCCCTTTTGCCACACACCCAATCAACCCTTTTTCAGAAGTAAATTTGATTGTCCCATCTTTTTTTGTTGGTCTTTTTCCATTTTTGGAAGCCAAATAGAACTGGTTGCAATGAAAAGGCCAGATATAGAACAAGAGGAGATGGGGGTGGGAAATTAATTGACCCTGAGGGCAGTGGGCTGCAAAGTGCAGGCAGCAGAACCATACTGTAACCCAGAATTACAGAAAGTTGTTCTGATTGGCTAGGAAATACATATGCGTTTAATTAGATAGCTGGTACCTTAGGCATCACATTCTGAGCAGGATATTTCCCCACCCCCTGTGACACTGTTGTGTTGGAAAGGGGATCTGATATCTTAAAACAAGTCTGATGTTTGGTGATGCACACTTAAACATTGGGGTAACACCATCCATTAAAATGGAGATAACATAAATGCCAGGTCCAATATATGTAAATAGCAATACAAAGTATCAGCTAGCAGCTATAAGATGTACGATCAATGTTTGTTTTAGCTGTAACAGGCCAACGGTTTTATCATTGCAGCCGTGTATTTAAAAATGTATTTTTTGAAGAATTCAAGTGGTTATTAAAAAATGTGCAAAGGAAAAATATTTCCCTTCCTGTTTGGGCCCTTCCCACTCTTAACTCAAGTCTCGTCCTCTCCCTAAGGAATTAATATATAGCTTTAACACCACAACTAGCCCTCTGAAATTCTTCCTGTTAGTTCAGCCCTCCCAAAGAAACTGTAATCAGATGTATTACTATTATACATAAACACAGTTTAACTGCACATGCAGGCTGCATCACAGACAGGTATCTTATGTAGCAAGAATGATATGACATCAGTCCATCAGTCTTTTCGATATTAGCTTTTTTTACGGTTTCCTCAAAAGTTGTCAAAAGCACCGTTTCGTGTCACGCTGCTAGAGTTAGACAACTCAAGTTTGCAAACCCTGTGTGGCTCCAAACACCAAACAATCAGTTGTAAATAATAGGCACATTCCCAGCGATACAATTCACCCTTTTTCTCTAAGGCTGTTAGTGAGCCAATAGCTTGTTGTTACCACCGGTACCTTTCCCTGGCTGGGACTGCTTTGCTAACTTCGGAGTTGGCCAACCTTTTCCTACAATGTCCAGTTTCTCTTGAAAATTCCGCCTAGAAAATGGCTTTGTAATTATATATGTCATTGTAGGTTAAAATAAAATATGCTTGTGCACGTCCCGTTATTTTCCTAGTTTGTACGTTTTCTGATCATCCAAAGGACGTGTAAATGCAAACGTTATTGTACGCCAGATAGATGGCTTCAGCTTCAGGGTTGCCATCTCGAAATCTGATTGGTTAAAGCAAAGGTTTCTTTGTTGACGGTACAGACACCTGCACTGATGATTCTGAAGGCCTCAAGGTAGATTTCTTTCACATGGCAACGTATGATGAATGAAATATGATTGGATAAAAGCTCTGACATAAACATACTGTACTCTACTGGAAGCAGCGCAACCAAGAGAAAATATATTAAATTAAGAGAGTCATCTATTTGGAATAATTTAGTAGATATTCATGAAAAAATATATTAAAATGGGAAACGCAAATCAGTGAATCTGATTGTGTTTAGGCCAGCAGAGAAGGCCTTGCTGGCACTGACGGCCCACATCTGCATGTAGCAATATTAGACTTTTATTATTCTTTATTTATACAGGGAAGACCCAATGAGACGAAATCTCATTTACAGAGCAGTTACTAGCAAAAAATAATCATAAAACAATACAATTTTAACATTTAAATTTAAGAACTATATAACATAAACTATAAAAAAATTAAATTAAATAAAAAGCAACACAGCATTATTTAAGCATCTTATTTCTAATTCGTTTACAGTTTCTGAACAATAGCCTTTATAACTCTAATGTAGTTATTGATGTTCACATCACTCTTGATAATATAGATAACAGTTTCAGTGGGTAATTCTCCACCCTGCCAGTACTGCCTACCAAACCTAGAATGCTGCATGTTCTGTTGACTTGTGTGGAGAAGCTGCTGCGTGGTTTGGTATATAGACCAATTGAACAATACTGCAACATCAGCTTGATGCCAATAAAGAGCCATGTAACTGCAGTTGGTTGTTTTCCTTGGTTCTTATATTTTTTAGTTCAAGTGACACCGGGTTATCCTGTTGGTTTAATAGTTTAACAAACGGCATACTAGTTAAGATGTACCTATCCCTATGTTGTTGAAATATGCTATAATGTGATGCCTGTGTTATGTTAGAACACTGGCTCAATAAACAAATGGAGCTGTCACATGTGTCTTTAAAAAAAGTAACTCAATTTATGAACTTAACATTATACAAATAAAGTTGTAATGCCAGGAGGAAGAGAGTGTGTTGGGAGCGCTCGTATATTTCCCGTTCAGGTGATGCCAATTAAAATGTTATACTGTACAACACAGCCTACATAACTACAGTAGATTATGAATAAAATACTACACATACATATCAGTGCAGAAAAAAGACATCACAGGAATCTTATTTTCTTTTGTCATTCTGTTCACGCTGCTTCCAATGGAGCTGAGATTTGAGCCATTGCTCTACCATACTGTATATGTTTACAGTGTACTTGTCTTAGTTATGTGTAAATGTAATCTGTAATAATCTTAAGGAACAGTTTCCTGGTGGAACATTGTCAACAAAACAAATCACGGAACAAAAAGAATAGGCACATAAAACCTATATATCCTTGTGCTTCCTTCAGTGTCCCACCTACAAAACGGAGTTGTTTTGTCTGTCAACAAAGAAGCTTAAAGGTTTTCTTCTAATGGCTTTCAGAAGGCATCCTGGCGTACAGATAATAGGGGATAGTGTCTAATACTTACAGTAGTATACAGCATGATGCTGATATCTATGGGAAATGCTTCAATTAGTCAGGGAAATTGTTGCTTGCCAATAACCCTTTGAAATGCACAGATACACACATTTTAATGGTCCCTTTCATAGAGTTACTATACTATTATTATTAATATTAACTTTTGTATAATATGTTTTTCAGTCCAACTGTGCAGCATAAAAGGTTCTGGTCCTAAAAGCTCCATGCACATTAGTCAAGGCTGTTCCAGTGAATAAAAGATTCCTTGTTAAGGGAAGAATGGCAACTCCCCGCTGAGCTGATTCAAGGCTGAGCTGCAGTGCAGTCTGGCTTTACTAGAAGTAGGCACGCACACACACACACACACAGACACACACACACACACACACACACACACACACACACACACACACACACACACACAGTTACGGTCAATTACATTTACTTGGTCCAGTAGATCAATGAGAAACAAGTAATTACTGATCCAGAGAGTTTACAGTATAGGTTCTTATACACTAGACAGAGCACGACATCCGCTTCCGTCTTTCATTCCCTCTGCTCTCGCCATAACCCCGCATCTCCTCTGTGGGGTGTTTATTCAAAGAAATCCCCTCCATCACTAATGGGAGATACCATTAATGAGTACTTAGATTATTAGATGGCGAGACGAGGCCGTTTGTTTTGATTTGGACTGCCGTCAAGTGCTGCGGCCTTCGTAGATGCAAAGCACTACATCATTGAACGCACATTCTGAAATAGTTTAGCAAACTTTTCAAATGTGTTTAACATTTATAGAATGCAACTGAATAATCACAGTTTATAAATGATGTTATAGCATGCCTGATTTAAAACTGGCATAATTCACACACCTGTCTTAACACAGGCCAGATTTCAGGACACACTGTTCGTCTACTGTCACGTGACACGTTATATAAGACTACACACACTAGCAGCAACCACTCATGCAAAACTGGATACAGAGTAAATAGGAGACCCACACTTACTTATCTTCATAATGTTTCAATCGTACGGTACCCTCACTGTGGATCTGGTGACAATTACAGAAGCCATGATGAAAGCAGTACAAGTTATGGAGTCATGTAATACTGTGCCCTGGGTGGTACAGAGTGTATACTCAGGCTTATTTAGTGCTTTCATCTCAGATAGATAAAAGCTGGAAGGGTCAGTTACTAGCATTACTAGCATTGCAGAACAACTATATCACTCGCTCCTCTGAGTCTACCTCTACTCCGGTTCCCTCTAACCAAGCACCTTCACCAGCAGCCCAGCCAATCCCTGGTGTTTCTCCACCCTCTTACCGGTGTCCGTCATTCACCGTATTTTCATTCATCCCGCCCCCCCATCTGCATTTGTTTCCATTCACTTCTGCTTCCTTCTAATTGTGACTCATAGAGTAACGCTATCATTCTTGACACCACTTACATACTGTCTTTATTTATTTTCACGTATTTCTTATGTTCGTCTTTATCTCTGTGTGTGTGTGTGTGTGTGTGTGTGCGTGTGTGTTAGATGCCACCTCTGCTTGCCAGGCTTATGGGCACTGTGGTAATCAAGATGTCATGGTAACATAGTCTCTGATGGTATATACTTCTTGCAGATGCAGATGTAGACTACTTACATGCGGAGTACATGAACGCCAATCTATCACCACTGGTCGACATGTTCTCATAACATGCATATTACGCTGTTGGATGGAAAAAATCTCCATATAAGAAATCCTTACCAACAGATTGCGGCACTATACAATTTGAAGCCCATGCATTCCTTTGGATAATGTTACTGTGAGCAAATGTATTCAGATGTGACACCATCTGACATACTGTACAGCCTTAACAGCCACCTATAGCTAGCCTCTGTTCTCTATCATCAGCTATTATTAGAGAGGCATGCAGGCCTATACCAGCCAAAGCCTCCAGAATGACCCAACTCTCTACACACTTTATGAATTGATTACCTATAACTGCATGTATTATCTTGGCTTCTGTACCCTTGCAGTCCTCTATGCCATAATAGCTGTATTATGTGGTGACTGGCTAAAACAAAGCCATAAAAGCGTGGATATGGCTGTGTCCTAGTGTGATGTAACCATGGCAACTGACACCTGCATTACACTCTCCCCTACAAGGTGAGAAAAGGCAGGATGGTACTGCTCTGGTATTCATTTGTATCTGTGCATTAAAATTTTAAAAAACTATTTACAAACAAACAATTCAGATAACAGTCTAATTATTATATTGTATATCATTTAAAACGTGTACAAATGCCATCCGTGGTTGAGGCTCACATTACAGTGTGTCATCACTTATTTACAATTGAGGAAAGTGATCTGAATCTGACCTTGTGACACGGACACATCAGCGCATGATGGGATCTTATTTTCTCCTGTCATTCAGTTCACACTGCTTCCAATGGAGCTGAGATTTGAGCCACTTCCATCCTGTAGTGTTAATGTGGCACAGTATAGCATTTGACCAGTCTGTTGAGCACAATGTCAGCAGGCTGGCTATATGACGTCTGCCTTGAGGGTCGGCAATGCCACGTGCCACATACATCCTTTTAGTTTTCTCATACCCACTCACTAATGCTTTGCACCAGTGCAGTGCTCCATTGTGTTGTCTGTGCTTGCCAAACATAGAAGCACAGGCTCTCTGTCCCAATGTCTCTCGTACATTCTCTTAATAGGTTTGTCTCGTGAGGCAGCAGGCTATGAATTATTAAACTGCATCTGTCCCATTGATGTGCTAAAGACTGTATATGCCTGGGTGGGTGGGGGTGAAGAGAGAGAGGAAGAGAGAGAGAGAGAGAGAGAGAGAGAGAGAGAGAGAGAGAGAGAGTTCAGCAGAAAATGTGGCTGACATTGATGCTCTTGGCGTGTCATTGTAAATTGTGCTGAGGTGAGTGACAGGTGGAGAATAACTAACTCAAAGTGCTAGATATAGGCTTAATATTGATCTACTGTATGCTAAGCTGTGGCCACTATGACCTGTACACACACACACATACAGTACACTTAATATGATGACAGGCAGGACTGAAGCATATCTCTGAGGTAAACATTTGGAAAATGAAAAAATGATGTTTCCATATTGAGGATATTAGCATTTTGTAGATGTATGGTGTTTATTTTATTGATTCCCCCCCATTCTCAATCTCCAGAGATGTTATGAACACTATTTGTGCCAATAGTGTGCAATTTAATTTTCTTGGTTTTGCATTCTCTATAACTTTGCAGAGTAAGAATAGCACAACAAATCATCCATAGCTGATATGTTCCTCAAATGGTACACTCCTCAATTTACGTTTACCCTGAATTGACACCTTAGCTTCTTTGGAAATACATCGTACAGCATATCATTACATGAAATACCATGGGCATTTTCTGATGTGGAAAGTGACTAAGATGTAATAAACTGTTTTGAAAGCACATTATTCCATTCCAGCATGAATGGAAAACTAATCAACATAGAACATTATGTGAGGCTGTCATCTCAGAAAGCTATACTGTCTACAGAAAAACATGTTTGAATGCAATATATGAAATGAAAGTTCTGAGCTGCCTGCTGCCTGCGTGAACATTAGGTAACTGCTTCTCTGCATCTGCGCGGTAAAGCGCACCGCTGAATATGTCCTCAAGGGGAAAAAGTAGGGGAGGCAGCGACATTCTTGTTCAATTACGCCCCGGTGACAGTACAGCTCCACCAACGTAATTAACAGCCAACGCTGACGGTGGTTTACTCTCCACGGCCTTACAGAGCAGCCGCCACAGCCCAACAGAGATTTATATTAGTGGGAGCCAGAGATGAGTTGACACACACCGAAATATGTGCAGAATATGTGCAACCACACACGTCTCGTATGGTACACATAATCTTCTACGATCTATTGTGTAGTCTAGGGGGCGTGGGAACCATAACTTTTCCTGTAGCGTTTGCGTGTGAGTGATCATGTGTGCGTTTGCGTTAATGGCATTGTGACAAACGACCGACTAAAACTCAGAAATGTGACGCCGCCACCTGCACTGTCTCATCTCCATGGAGATGAACACAAGGAATCAGGTCCTAGTGTGAAAAACAACCACTATAGCAAGATTTTCAGTCCCACCCACGACACTTTCTCTACTGGTGCATTCATTTGGTTAGTGTGTGCATTGGTATAAGCATCTGACTGGGGCACCTGCCCCCGTTCTCTTCATATACTCCAACACATAAGCAGGAAGATATACTCAGTGAAGACCTGAATAAAAATAATTGCTGTGGCACCGTCAGTCTGTTGGGATATTGTTTTTACCCGTGCACATATTTTAGGCAGCTACAATAAACTCTGTAGTATTGTAGGCTACCACTCAGCTTGTAGGACCCTGTTCCCCCTCAAACTCTACTGTCACGCCGAACATGCGTAACTACTACATTTGTTTTGAGTAATGAAATGAAATGCTAATCTTATTTCCACCTCAGCTCGTTGCCTATTTAATTTAGGCATTTGTTTTTAACTGTGCAGTGGGTGGAATCAGGCTCATATCTGGGGCCTTATTGAACACAGTTTGAATGATTAACTCTATGGAAAAAAGTATTACTAGCAAAATGATTGTTTAGACTCTAGAAATACAAGATCAAGATATACACACACAAACACACATTTGCCTGAAGATAAATTGGATATCATGACCTGAATTTGCAGATAAGAATGCAGTATACATACTATACCATTATGTCTAATATGTATAGACCATGTACAATGCAATTTTTATTTCTTTAAGTCATCCATATCCAGTATTGCCGAGGGGTAAGCCTGCTTGCAATGCACATGTTTTCTGCCACAATCACCACATTGTGTCTATGAGAGCTGTTGATGGACATGTTCAATGATGGATGATGTCTGTCAGATGATTTTTTTTCAAGACTTCTCTCACCTACTTCTAACTGTAATCTCAGTGACCAGAGGTCAGGGCTTATTAAAGCACATCACATTGTCCATTAAAATCCTCAGTGGGTGACAATGTTATAACCAATCCAATTAGATTCTACGGGAACCAGGAGAAATAAAAGCTAATGGTTGGTGCAGTCTGAAAGATGGGTTTTTGACAGAATTATCCAGAATGGCACCCCCATTGTCTATTTCCACAACTGAATTATTTCCTTTCAGGCTGCAGGTAAGTTTGTTTTCGCCCATCAAAAAGTGAACATCCTATCAGCTGAGATGCATTGTTCCACCAATGTACACACAAACACACACACACACACACACACACACAAACGTTACATAAAGTATATTCCATACTGTTGATTTTTATCATATGCACATGTACTGAAACAGCATCTTACTCTAGGTTCGATAATTGTATTGGGACCATGCAAATAGGTACCACAATACAAATGCAGAATTGCTATGTTCAGTAACCATTTGCCTACTTAAAACATTTTTCTCACACATTACTTTGGCTGCTCAATTCCCCTATTGTATTTTTACTCCCTCTGAACACCAAGTTATTTCACCTGTTTCCCCCATTGCTAGCTGAATAATTACTATAAAGGTAACAGCATTTACTTTAATTGCATTTAACTTTAGATTATTTTATTTAAATGATGTACATTGACTTCAATTAGATCTGCGCTACTAAAAATCAGACTAAACAGGAGAGATGGGATTTCGCTGATGTTTTAAGTGGAGAGACCTTTATTTCTGCAATCGAAAAGCCACTAAGACAACATTTAATTGCAATTGATTGCTATTTATAATGTTTCAATAATCAAGCAATCGATTAGTGCTCAGTTAGGCTCAGTGGTGAAGACAAAGGCATATTTTAAACCTAATTCCTAGCTACAACACATCTTATGTACAGTAACTAAACTGAATAAATCTAAACAAAGACAAAAAAATAAAACATTAAATACATAATTAAAAGACACAACTCTCTTTAAATGTAAAGTCAGCCATTGTCACATTCAACAAAAATATCCATGCATTTAGCTATCTTATATTTCTCTGTGCGTGTTGAAAATATTATCAGAAATTTTACCCAGCATAGCCCTGGTTCCGTAAATAGGAACATAAACAAAGTGGTGAACACCGCTCGTATCAACGAAACCGTAGTACTTTGATTAAAAATGTATTTCTATGTGTGCGGTGACGCCGTGGAGGACCGCAGCACAATACTGTTTTGATTTGAGCTCAAAGTTAGCAAGAATAACTAACCCTGCCTTTAATATGTTTATGGAGGTTTTAGAACTAATTTATAGATACACAGTGTGTGTGTATATACACACCTATATACACACACACACACACACACACACACACACACACAGAGTGGTGTATACACACGTAGGCTATACATTTTCATGGCCTTTGAAAAAGATTTGTACATAATACTTCACATCTCTGTTTATGTGTGTATAACCTTGGAATAAAGTAACTGCAATTTGATGAATTTCGGATGACTGCAACTCAGACGAGAAGATTGCCATTGATCACTTCCTGGGTGAACATGGCTTTCCCGATAAATAGCCAGATGCTTAATGCACCGGTTAGTAGAAATTAAATAGAACATAACAGTAAAATGCATCAGAGGGGTGAATTACTGATCAGAGACAGACCATAGCAAACAGTGGGGCATACAAAATTGTGTCACAGCACTGATGTGACAGACCAGAGACAGACCAGATACAGATCATACCAAATGGTGAAGCATATCAGAGACAACCAATACCAAACGTTTACGGGAATGCCTGATCATTTAACTAATTATTAACGCAAAAACTGTACCTCTTTCGGCACACTCCTGCCTTGACTTCCTGCTCATACCACCAGCATGAGTAATGGTGGGTAAAACGGGAATAGGAGGAAGTCTGTGTGTGTGAGAGAGAGACAGGCGGGTAGGGTTAAGAGAAAAAGAAGGTGGAGTTCAATCTTAATGCGAGTCAGGACCCCCTGGGAATTCTCATAAATAATTCATCAAGGAGTCTCATAAAATAATGAGACTCATAAAAACACAATTTATAACTGCAATTTTTATTACTGTAGTTTTATTTTTATCACGCGTTTTATTATCTCAATTATGTTGTAGTGCCCCGAGAACCCCCAATTTCTAAGACTGTATATCCAAGGACAGTGTGTCTGACTGTAAGGGGAGGGGGGAAGGAGGGGCAGGTTTGAGCTGGTAGGTGATCAGCAACAAGAGGAGCAGAGAGAAGCAGGAGCACTACGCAGTGCTGGAAGGGCAGCCATTTCTCCAGAACGCTTGCTAACTTCAAACGCAAATCAAAGCTAACTACCTCAGAAGCTCCGCCATACACATGGAAACGCATTGCTAAGCCAAGGGCATTGTTGTTGTGAGCGGTGTAGGCATATTTACTTGTTGTAAATATACTAGCAATAATATTAATACATTGCATTAAAATAGTGCTTTTCTGTGACCGAAAGACTCTTTACATTAACACCTGGTAGAGGCACAATGCACAAAACAAACCGGAACATGCATAACAAAGGTTATAACCCGAGACAACATGAAACATTAGGGGGAGGCTTGTTCGAATAGATGAGACTTGAGGTGGTGGATGAAGATGATAACAGATTCAGAGTTGTGGGGGTTCATACCAGAGCCCTGGAGCAGCCCTTGACAAAGCCCTGTCACCAAAGCTCCATAACTTTCACCAGGGGATGATGAGTTGACTGAGGCAGAGCGACCTTGAGAGTTGGTATTGTGTAGAAGTACCAGATTATTTGTTCAGCACGCACAGAGTACGATAAGATATCTGAATGTAAGGAGACATATGATTAATTTGACAAAAAGCGTATTATCTTACAATTAGCTTGCAACTAACACTGTTTTCAGCTAAAAGAAGAATTTCAGACCAAACTCCAGGACTGGATAATGTATTAGCCGATAGGTCCGTACTGCGAAAAGAGATGTTCATAACTCAACGCCGCAGACATTAGGGAGGGGCTGTGAGAGTGTATGCAGTGCACGTGCGTCTGGTGGTCATAAAACATTTTGACAGCCACTGATCTGTCACGGCCAGTGGCTGTTACAGTTGAACATGAATGCAGTCATGCAGAGCGACTTTGAAAAATAGCCTGACTATGTCTGTGACAGTACTGCACATGTGACTTCTGGTCTGGACCATTTAAAGAGCTTTCTTAATAAGTCTGAAATACCCCCTGGTCCTTAATCATTCGTAGCCTTGTAGTGGAAAAGAAACTTTCCCCATTAATAGAATGGATTCTGGTTGTACTAAATACTGCACTTGGCTTTCACTCATCCTAATGTTCTCTCCCAAAGGGAACGCTCAACACTCGACATACAGTACATGTTTTACTTCTTACACATGCACACCGCGCAGTACTTCAGCTGTGTCTCATAAAGTACGTGTTAAGTTCGAGTGTGTATTCACCCCTAGCTCTAAGGCTGACTGCACACACAATACAATAATGAAAAAAGCAAATCCTCTTTGAAAAATGACCCCCAACCCCTTTCTCCTCTCAGCAAGGAGCTGGTGGGGGGAGGGGGGGTGGGCAATGGCTGAGAGGGGGGTTGGCATCCACATTTAAAATTCATGATGTAGCCTACTGTGTAATAACTATATGTTCAAGACGACGTCAGCGATGGTTTGGGATAACATCCTGACTTGTAAGTCAACATGGGCCCTGGATGATTATGAACAGAGATGACATGTAGAGACGTTTACTACAATGCATATTATAATTTTTGTATTTATAAAAATGGCAATGTTGTCAATATTTACACATGCACTGATGTGTCTCATCACAGTTCAGTCATAATGGACAGCTCAGAGAACACATAGGGTGCAGTTATCCTTTAAGCTTGGGTATTTTTACACCGCTCTGAACTTTCCTGATGGTGTTTAGACACACGGTTTTGGGACTTCAACCAACCCCCCCCTTCCTTCCACCCTGGCTAACAGGGCAGAGCAGAGTGGACAGGAAGGACGTAACTGCGGTTACTCTGCTATCAATGAGGCAAGACGCTGTGTAATGCGTCGCCATTGCCTTACAACTTCTATTATTGCCAAAGGGGAAACAGTGCTGACAGAGGGCATAACTCCCGCAGAAGCTTCATGAACATAATGGTAATGGTAATGCTACTTTATTTATGGCGTGTCTGATGAAGTGAACACATGTGGTAGCACATTATTGTACAATATCATGCCACAGAACAAGTTGCACAGAAAAACAAACTATTCAAACCTATCTATTGCATTTTCAAAGGCGCTTCTAGTTGAGGGGAATGAGATTAATCCACTTCAACTCGTATTTGTTTTGTGATTTGTTAAAGGTTGCATTCAAACAAGCTACCGCTGATGATCATTGTTTAGAATAAACGGCAATTACCTGATGCTGAAGTAATTGCAACCACCATATGCTGTAGCTGTACGAGCACACAGAGCCTTGGCTTGATAATTACAGACCATGGAAATCTATACGTTTCTAATTATGTTTGCACTTTCTCAGAACTCATTAACTTATTATGTATAACTGTTTTCAATAATGTAATTACATTGTGTGCTCAAAATTGAAATACAGTACAGTATCAACAATCATAAAAGTAGCCTATGACTTTACTTGGTCACAGCACCAATGATTGCATTTGATTATTTTATTAGCCACACATCCAAGGCTGGTGGAATTGGTTTTGGGTACAGTTTGTTAAACTCTGCAGCACAATACTTGTACCACAACAGACACTCTGTGTAACCTACTGACGTACTGTATCATCAGTGCAGTGATCAGTAACATAAACACATCCATATACATACATTAGTGAATAGTAGCATACCAGTAGGGGGCTAGAGAGAATTCTTCAAAGTCCTTACATTATGGGAAAATGCTGTTTGTGTGAAATCAGTGTTTTCCCATATGTTTTTCAGTTGCCACCAAACCTGTTTGTATTGCAGATGAATCAGCACCGCAAAAAAATAGGATAATATCAGACTATAAAAATAGCCTATAGGCCTACTGATATAAATCAGTGGAGTAAACACACAACGCTGCGTACACCCTTGTGATGCAGGTACAGGACACACAGGTGCAGAATTGGGCTCGTTTTAGCATAAGCCTGGAGCGTGCAGCTATCACATCACTAAACCAGCTTCCAAATTGTTTAAAGTTTTTATATGCTGGACATACTTGTCTGTTTACTGTCGAATGTTGTCTTAAGTACGCAGTTTAATTACTGAAAGATATTAAAGTGATATTGAAATATGTAATGTACAGCTGTAGATATGAATAATTCCCTAGGACACAATAAATTAACTTTATAATCTAATCTTGTTTAATTTTTTCTCATTCTTTTGCAAACCCTGCTGGCATTATGTTACCATGCCAACCAAATGCAGAATCCCCATGGAGAATTGGAAAAATGGCATTAGCTTGGATGTACTCCCATCTTGTGGTTCATAAATGCATTACACCTTTATCACAACGTCTATGATGGGGAGGCTTTTCAAATAAAGCATAAGGGAAACATTCCCGGGGTTTTTCCGCTAATAGTTACAAAGTTTATTGACAATACTAAGAATTGTTGATTTAATTATATTACTGTAAGAAACTGTCAAAGATACTGGCAAAAGCCTACAAGACCATCTACGGCACATCCTTCCCCCTAACACTTGAAGGGAATAAGAATAAGTGTCTCTGGCTTTTAAAATACATGTATAGCTCAGGAGATGAGCCATTTTGGTTGTTTGTGTGCAGGGTAGAGCATGTGAATAGTGTGTGTACTGTATATAAATAACATGTTGAATATATGTAAATCAAAATACTGTCTTGGTGCAACTTTGATGAGGCCAAGTTCTGATTGGTATTTACCTCATGTGACTCTGCGGGACACTGTTCTGTGTCAAGAACATCTCAAATAATGTGAGTGTGTGAGTGAATGTGTGTGTGCGCGTGTGAGATGCATCAATGATTAGATGAGTCTTAACAATCCGGGTCTTGACTGAAACTTGAGAAAACTGTGTGGTTTCATCCAATCGTAAGCCAGAAAACTGAGGGCAGACCGCAGCGGCAGGCCTCCGTGTATCTAATAATGTCTTTATGACTTTGTGCACCATTGGCCCCCTTTTCACCTTCCCCCTCTGCTGGGGAGCTCAGAGACTGTACTGAATAATAACAAGCCCTTGCAATGAACTGAGAGGCGAAAGGTATAAGTAAAGACCGTTCTTGTATGTAGCTCTATATGTGCGTGCGTGCATTAGGAGTAATTACCGTAACTAGGTGCAGGGGTGTCAAGCAAACAATGAGGACAAAAGCTCGGATAGGGGAAACCTATCGTGGAGGCTCTTCGCGTTTGTTCTCACTCCTGCGGTGAGGGTGTTATGGAGGCACTTCTGTTTGAATGTCTTTCATTTGTCTTTATGTTTAATTGTATTTCAATAATTTGCATTACAGCAAATTACATATAAAGAGGTTATAGTCAGATAATCATCCAAATAGATGAACAAGTAGTTATAGTAGAAATTGTTTTAAAGCAAAAAGGCTAATATTATTGAATAATCGGTTTTCAAATAAATAAATAATATAAAGTAACATATTTTTCTGTGATCATGACACCCTTCAACAAAATAAATTATTTCAATTGTACTGACATTTTGAATGGGGGAATAAAAATCCCACCCATTTAAAAAAGATGATGAAATAAACTTACAAAAGCTAAAAGGGCAATACTAGCCTATCCTTTGTGATTTGTATTGTTATGCATTAAAGGCAGGGTCAGTCGTTCTAACTTCGAGCTCAAATCAAAACATCATCGGTCAGCGGCCCTCTACAGCGCTGCCTCACATGAAATGCATTGTGAAGCAAAGCTCTACTGATGTGAGCGGTGTTCACCAGTTTGTTTATGTTGCTATTTACTGAGCGAGGGCTGTGTTAAGTATCAGATTATTTTTTCAACAGGTACAGAGAATGGTAAACTAGCAAAATTCAAAGAGATATACGTTTATTTTGGGAAAATGTGTATTATCTTATATTTAGCTTGCAATTGCTAACTTAAGGCCAGTACAAAAGTACCACTCACTGCTCTTCAAGATCTAACAACAGGTATTAAAATATCTGTACTGAAAACTAATTTATTTTAAAGATATTTAGAGATATTATGGCTAAAATTTACTTTAAAATTAATGTGTAATCTCAGCCTCAAATTGATTAAATTAAGCAATGCATAAACTGGAAATCAGAGATTTATAATACTCATACCGGTAGATTCTTTAAAATCACCATACTCTGTCTCCCTTGTTAAATTCAATGTCCTAGGATGTATCATCATAACTGAGATTAGTGCCACTGTTGCTTCCATAGAATAAGTGGGTGAATATGTGGGTTTACGGCCAAGAATGCAGGCCAACGTTTTTATCTTTCTTACAAGTTGTATATGGTGTGTAATGTTCCCAGCACATGGGTCAGGAGCCTACCAAGGAACTCTATATAGTGGAGAGGCGAGGCTTCGTGATAACATTGCGTGACAAAGACGAAGATAACAGTGCAGCCTGACTTCTCACTAATTAATAACACTTTTGTGCACATGCACGGCGTGTGCACACACACACACACACCCACACACAAACACATACATACACTTAACTATGTGCTCTCTCTCTCCCCCTCTATCTTCAGGTATCCATCTTTTTCTCTCTCTCTCTGTCTTTTCAGCATTTCATCCCTCCATCTTGGTTCTGCACCTAATATTTCTCTACTCCATTCTGCACATACATAATATAAAACATATTTTGTAAATGAGAAAAGTAATTGTAAGATATAAACAGTTGAATAATACATTGGTAGCTATTTCCCCTATTCTTAGATTACAGCAGTGGTTCTCAAACTGGAGATCGGGACCCCCCGGAGGGTCGCAAGACACAGAAGAGTAACAAGATGATTTAAAGAAATTAAACAACATTTAAATGCATAAAATGGCATTGTTTAGCCATCATTTTTAGTAGTAGTACAGTTTATACATTAATTTGATGTATTCTGCTACTAGCCTATATTACTATCAAATAATAATATGGCTGTTATTCTTCTACAACCTCTGGGGATAGCAGGGGTCGCGAGTCTCTGGCACTGTTATTTTGGGTGATCGCGAGCTGAAATCTTTGAGAACCGCTGGATTACAGTATGTTTGGTGTGCATCTATATATTACTAACAATAGGCCTACATTTGAGGCTATCATGTGTCTTCCATTTGACATAATTTTAAAAATATTTAACATGATATGGTTCATAACTCTTTTTTTTAATGTAGATTCAATTGATTTATTTATTATTATCTATTTCTGAATTTATTTTTTATATTCAAGTATACAACCCCATACAATATATTATGGTGATTTTGGGTAACATACAATATTAACACCTTGCTGACACTAAACCAATCAAAACGTCACTAACATTTCCATGTACCAACATAACTAAACAAGCATACAGCATGTTGAAGTATCACAGCTGTGAAATTAGTCACATTATGAAGGTGATGCGTCAATGAGGTTAAGATTATGCATATTGCACGTACAAAGTAGCAATGCAAGAATTATATAAGAATTATAAGAAAGAAGTAAACATCAATGTTGATTTTCACTAGCTGGGTTCTAGTGTTATGCTTCTTGACATAAACTATATTATGGTATTGGTGTAATTGCTTGTAACCTAATAGGCATATTAATGTAGCCGTAGCCTATAGAATGTAACCTGGCAAACAAGTGTATGTCAGAATTGTTTTCTAAAAAGCACACCTGCAAATTTTTTTATAAAGCAAGGAAAAGTTCCAACTATTAGTTCTACAGTTTCCCCTTGTTATTTTACTAATAGGGATGCTTGAAAATAAATCTGCAATGAAGCCTAAAAACATAATACCGGTAAGATACTATAGCCTCAGTTTGACTTTGCCTCAAGAATCAGTCTGGAGAGCTTGTAAATTAGTGTTTCGGGCTGGTAAAACTAGTGTTGGCCAATCAGCGTCTTAACTACAGACATGGTTTAGATGTGATGAAGGTGACTTGAAAACAACTCGTTACCAGAATTTAACCAATGAAAAATAGCATCAGTTGTATTGTAGTTTATTAGAAAAGCAAATTAAGGCTTTTCTTAATCAATAATATGTATTCACTCTTCTCCAGATGTTTCCACTGCAAAAGTGCTGGTTCATGTTTGTTCAATCACCTGCCACAAAGTGTTTGTTTTTTTTGTTTGTTTTTTGACTGCGCCTCCACTTTTACTAACCCAGTTTCAATCGATGACTCCAGATGGATGTGGCTAACATACAATATACATATGTGGCATGTCAGGTTAGTATGGCTGCAGGTATGTCACGCTCAGTGTTGGGCAGTAACTAGTTAATTATAGTAACTATAGTTACTGATAGAGTAATTTTAAGCCAGCCACGTGATGGCGCTATTTTCACGGCAAACCCAAAGACAAGTATATTTAAGGCCGGTGTGCATATATATATATGGTTTTGACCGTGGGAGATTGACATATCCAAATGAGGTTTATGAACAACTTTGTTGTTTGGAAAAATGTTTGGAATTAAATGGATTGGCATATCCAACGTGAAGTAACCGTTGTTATTGATTTACTTTCTTTATTGTTTGTTTCGTTTTTTTTTTTTGGTGAAAAGCTACGCCATTTACAAGCAACCCAAAAAAGTGCACCAACAGTTACTATTACAACGAAGGTAGGCTCTGCTGTTCAACTTGCTCTCGTGCCATCCACCTTTTTCTCACACGATGGCTTAATTTGATCCACGTTCATCTGAGCATTGGAGAGGTCTGTTCTTTTGGGGTATACCCATTCTGAAAAGAAACCACCAATACAATGATTCTGCCAAACAGGGCACGCTTGTGAAAATGTTTCAGCACCAATAGAGGTCAGTTGCATAAACATATTTATAAGTATCTGTCTATCAAAACACATGTGACTTGTCTTAGATTTGGCTTGTGTTCAAATTAAACATATTATTTACTAATACAGCCCCATTTAAGCAGCCTATATGCGTTTAGCAGTTATAGCCTGCTGATATTTTGGCAGGGTTGGAAAAATATGCCTCTTGCATTTGCCAAAAGCCAGGCGTGGATAGACGTAAAGTCATTTCGCATGGCTTCCTTATAAACTATACATTTTACATTCTGTGAAAGTAAAGCCTAAGTCACAAGAAGACTAATACTAGCACCAAGACCATATTCCTACAAGCACACATGTTTACAATGTGTTTAGGTTAACTTTGGTGAAAATGTTAAACTCACCATTTGATACAAAGTCAAAGTACCCAATGGCTTTCTGGCTTTTCAAGGAACCATATTTAGTCACTTCCCTAAAAGTTAAAAATTGTGTTGCCACGCTTCTCTGTGAGGTAGTATAAACACATGGATTTCTCCCAGCCATTCACAGAAAATCAGGCTACATTAAAGTTAGTTACACCAGGGCATCTGACCAATCAGGAGTTGCCACTCGTGATTGGTCACTCACTCGCGCACACGAGTACACTTCAGTGTACTTTCGGAATTCCGAAAATACACTTTTGTGCACCCCGACATCTACGGGTTTAACATTGAAACTAGAAAGGGAAAGTCGATTAAACTCACACCTTAAAGAGTTGAATAGTTGTGCTACATTATGAGATAGACGTTGTTCATAGGATTTCAATAATTTAATGAAATCTGTTCATTAAAAATTAAAGCACCATATTTTTATCATATGGTGTATTTCTTTAGAAAAAGATAATTGTGTTTAGTAGGACATACTTAACACTCTTTTAAACAAACAATGCATTATAACTTAGAATAATGAGTTAATAGTGCAGCTGCTTGGTGAAGTACAATGAAGCAGTTACCTAAGGGACTTGACTGGACTTAGACATGAAAGAAAGAAATCAATAAATAATATATTTTTTTATATATATAATACTAGTTTAGGTTGACAAAACTTAAAAATGTTCTTATAAGTACAACTATATAAATAATACATGTTCTTAAATACATATTTTAACGTTTTTAAATATAAGTGTATGTGTTTTTCGAATATATATATATTATATAATTATATAATATATATATAACATTTTTGGGGAAAAACTTATCAAGGAACCATATATGGTCACTTCTTTGACCTTGATTTGTAGCATAACTAAACTACGAGCTGGTCGTGACAGGGGTTAACGTAACGTAAAAAAACGTAAAAAGGTTAAACAAACGAACATTTTTGTTCGCAAAACAGAAAAGAAGAACACTTGAAAAACGTATTATCGAAATGAGGCTACAGAACAAAAGGTGAGGATAGGCCTGTCAGTATAGCAAATAGCCTAAAAATATAGAAACATTACTCTAGTAGGCCTATAGCTACACATTAGGCCACATCGTGTGTAGGCTACAGGTGATTCAACTTTCTGACGTAGAAAAACTGCGGGAATGGGCCCTATATCACACATTCCTCGGTATGAGAACGCTCATGGCATTGCTAATTTGTACACCGAGTCCAATATGGACTACATTATATCACAATTGAATTGCATAGGTTACAATAGTCTTTCATTAGGCCGACTGGCTAAACGAAAGTATGTTTTATACATCCATAGATTGTCATTTATGTTGAAATAGTGAGTGTTTTAGGCTATGGCACATGCCTAAAGAAGATAATAGGCATATAGGCAATACATGTTAAGGCTATGTGACTTCATGAAATGTAAAAAGTGAACTGTAATTGCAGGCAACATTAGCATATGTATATATAAGACAGCAAATTAAGACATTGGTCTATAAGATGTTATAGGTTATCTTAAGAAATGGTATGGCTAACACAGATGGCCAATCTATGCACTAATCAAATAATGTTTGTTTGTTTTGTTGTTAAAAACGTTCTGAGAAATAGTGCTTAATCAATTAGCCAATGTATTAACATTTACTATCCTAGATTAAATCCAGACATAAATAGTAATTGTGACAATTATTAATGTCTTCAATGACCCTGCCACACAATTAGCATATAGGCTGAAATGAAGATTCAAGTTTATTTTTATTGGTCACATGCGAGCAGCATGAATGGTGAAAATAAATGAATGCATGTTCAACCACAAATATTAATATTCCTGACTGTAACATATCACTATGCTGTGACACAGCATAGTGATATGGCCCTATAGGCACAGGGCTAGGCATATGCTGAACTGCTATGCGATGCGCAGAGATAGTTATCAATGTCGAAATAAACGGGTTTTGTCGTCTCAGAAACTTTGATCATTGGCTATATGAAATACATTATAAAGGCAAATGCTTTTAATCTGTTCTGATCTGTTCTGAAGTGTAGCCTAAAGCTCTTATGCCTTGGTTTGTTATAATAGGCCTATGTATTGTGTGATGACGCAATTAAAAAATGATAGAAACTTGGTTGATATGGAACACACCCTGGTACAATTAGATTGCGTGGAGAGAACCTCCCTTGCTGAAACCCTGCATAAATTCTAAATCTGAAATCCCTTTCAAACATTCCCTGGTGTGGGGCTTGGTTGATATGGAGCTAAAAGGCCCTTGCTAAGGTTATCCTGCAGCATTAGTGGACTTCTCTGTTGACGTGTACTAAGGGGAAAGAGGTACAGAGATTATGGGCAATTAAAGGCCACTTTATGATAGTCTGCTGGCGTCACAATGTCTGGCCAAGAATGCTCACCTCGGCTAATACTATCAATAGGAACAAACTCAGCACCATCAACTTATTATGTAGAGTGAATTATTAATGTCAAAGCCAACACGGTTCAACTCATTATGGCTGGTTTGTCATTAGGAACCTCTTATAAGCTCCATATGTTCGAATGGTCTGAGTACAGCAACTGTAAAATATTATTGGTTTAACTACAACATATCCACAGAATATGCACATTCAACAAGCCATAAAGCAATAGGTCTACAATAGTTATTTGCACATTAGTGAAACAATTCCCATCGTATAATTAGCGCGGTGGCGGGCCAATTTTGATTATAGGTCTCATTTCTAAATAACCAGATAAACAATTATGGATAGCCTATAATGTGTTTTCTTATTTCTAAGTGCGTTATGGGAGTTCGTTTCACATTGAGGTGCATTACAAGCTCCTGACCAACAGAGGGACCTTGCCAAAAACAAAAGAATTCTGAGAACATGTCTATAGCGAATTAGTTGTGAGATACGAGTAATGTTCGCCTATTTGTTTATACTCCACCAAAAAAGAAGCTAAAACGCGTCTTTTACATGGATACTTTAAAAGTCCATTGAGGGCACAACAGGCCTATTAACTCAGTCACAGGTACCAACAAGTGAAGTGTGAGATGCCCCACAAGAGATCTGTTTCTCGCCGTATCTGGCTGTCTCGCAGCCTCAGGTCACGCAGTTTCCATTTATCAGCAATTCCTGTATGGTAAAGGTGGTGGAAACAACTGGTAAATTACATTATCGTGTTATCAACCACATTAATATATATATATATATATATATATATATATATATATATATATATATATAGTGTAGCCTAATTCTAATACATCGTTTTCCCCACTGGTACTGGTAGCATAGGACCACCTAACACAGGTTCTGCACATTATAATTAAAGGACATGATGACTAAAATTACTAAACATCTCGAAGCAGTTATGAATGAATGAATGAATAAATGTATAACAATATTACTTTATTTTACTTCAGAATATCTTAATCTAACGTTAGCTAACATTAGCATGTGTACAGCTAAATTCATGGTGTGTTTGCATCATCGCAAGACACTATTAACGTTAATAAATATATGGAAACTGGTAACCATGTTTATAGCGTTTGTTAGCTTTTTCCTGACAAAGGTTAAAGATAAACAATAATTTGGTAAATTGAGGGTTTTCAGTACCGGAGTCTTTACTGCACAGTCTACCGTAGAGATCTTGTCTGCCAGTCTCTTCTGATGGAAGCTAACCCAACCATTTAAATTACAGCAATCTAACGTCTTTATATACAATTGCAGTCCTGAGTTACTCTGAAGACCAGTGTTACAGCCAACAACAAAACATGGGTTTGCTGTATGAAGATTTCGTTTTATGGATCATTTTTCTTTGTGGTCTCTGATAGTTCTATTGTAGAGATAGGATGACAGGACTCTAAAATGGCAGCGCTAACCTACACTGACGTCACATTGTATATATTAATACTAAAGATACCTTTTTGAAACTCCTAACACAGCAACACACCTACCTCACACAATTAGTCAAATACTAATTATCTTGTCAAAATCACATCTTGTTCATAAAACACTAACACTAACTAATAACATCATTCTGTCAAAACACTAGCACGCATTTTCTTTCCAAGAGGAACATACAGTCAATCACACTGACTTTCAAAATAATAAAAGCTGATGGCATTACAAAAACAGGTCTACCTGCAATGGGAAATCTTTTTTCTTTTCTTTTGGTAAATCAGTTTCCTTTTACTGTAAACCACACACTTTTTTGGCTTCAGTGTTAAATGTGTGGATTTTGGAAGCTATGGAAGTGAATGAGTCACATATGCATTACAATACACTGTAAAATATAATAAGTAAAAACTTTACAGTATTAACAACATGAAATTGCAGCCAGTGATCAACAAATAATCTATGTATCTTTTGGGTAGAAATACAGTCCAATACACATTTTTTGTGAAACAAAAGAAAAGGAACAGGGAAATAGTAAAACAAAAATATAGTTCTCTATAGTAATCTATACAATCTTCTAGTCTGGCTCCACCGACTATTGCTCCCTGCTCAATTTATTTTTGATGAGATTACAGCATGGTCTAGAAACCCTGTTCGCATTAACGTTTTCACAGCCACCCTGCTGGTGGACCAATCAGGGTGGGTTACTGTAGTGAGATGACGTTGAAGTCAAGCGTGTTTCTAAATGGTGGTAGAGCTAGATGAGGCGATCAAAACAGTTGTAGCAACGCCAAATAAGGATGTCAAATAATATAATAATTACTGTTACCAGATGTCTACGCACATTAGGAGGCAGTGTGGCAAGACTATATTCACAAAGTGAATATTGTGTCTGGTAAACAGGTTAACAATCTTCAGCATGCGATTTTCAGCAAGTCTATATGCTCTCCTTTGAACACCACCAAGCATTCTTTCTCCTCTCCCCCTACCTCCCTTGTTCTGACCCAACTCCTCCTTTTCCTGGTCCTCTTCCTCTCCCTTACCCAACTATCCCTTGTCCAGGCATTATTATTTGCTTCTCTTTTGAGAAAGTTGTTCTGTATCCACAGATAAACTTAATCCTTTTTACTGCTTTGTGTTCGTCTGTGCAATTGGAAGTATTACACCTGCTATGCCTGAGTGAGATTAGATGTAGCTGTGGTTGATATATTTTACACAAATGACAACAAATAAAGCTATGTCTCAATTTAATGTTCATTCAGAAATGCTTATAAGCTATTTCAGTATAGATTTTGAGCTACTGTTGTTGCCGAAGTAGAGGTGTTATACAATATTTACAGATTTAAACATTAGCTCTTAATTTCTGACGTTTGCAAGCATTTGTAAAAAAGACAATAATGATCCATGTATTGGTTAAGCTTGTATGTAAAGAATATTAGCATTTTAGAAATGCGTTATTTGACTGCATATTGTGTGGCAACAACTTGAATTGTGTTAATGGTATGGTCATGAACTGATGGATGTTGTGTTTGGAGGTTTGAAAATGTGACTACATATAGGACAAATGGATGTTAGCGGTAGAAAAAAACTGTAAAGGTGCTCTATATGATATTCTATATGATATTTCAAACATTAATTAATGTAGCAGCAAACAACTATTTTCTATGTAAAGATGTAGTGCATTAATTGTGTCCTGAGCAGAGAATGATATCACACTCCCTGTGTGTGTGTGTGTGTGTGTGTGTGTGTGTGTGTGTTGTGTGTTATAATCCCAGTGCCTTTGTTCTTTGTTTTCATAGCCAGTCCGGCCGTGTGCGTGTGTGGTGCATGTTATGGTCTGAGAGGATGGTGCTCTAGTGCGACATCTAGTGGCAGAAAGTCGCACAGACGAACTTTAATGGTGTGAGAGGCTGCTTTCTCAGGTGACTGTGGCTGTGCAGATTCTCCAGGAGTTAAAAGCTTAAGTCTGCTATTGCAAGCGAATTGTAAGATAATACCCATTTTGTCAAATTCACCATATATCTCCTCGCATTTCGCTATCTTACCGTTCTCTGTGCGTGTTGAAAACAGAATCTGTTACTCCTACACAGCCCTGGCTCTGTAAATAGGAACATAAACAAGGTGGCGAACACCTCTCACAACAACAAAACCGTACTACTACGCTTTGCTTCACAGTGCGTTTCGATGTGTGGGGCGGTGCCACGGAGGACGGCTGATAATGTTGTGATTTGACCTCGAATTTAGCGAGCGTTCTCGAGAATGACTGACCCTGCCTTTAACGATGTCACCTGCTACAGAAACACATTTCTTCGAGGACAGGGGGGCGTGGGGTGGGAGGGGGGGAGGTGACTCACCGAGCGATTTGTGCGGGAAAGATACGAAACAGGGAGAACCGATTAGCTTTTGTTGGCACATGGCGATATCGAATCACTCCATCGCAGCTATTAGTCTTTCACTCC
>JAODLL010004352.1:0-11175 GCA_026546735.1 Forbesichthys agassizii | reverse complement strand
TCAAGGTTGGCTCACTCCTGGCTCCAATTAGCTCTTGGAGAGGTCATTAGGCTAGGGGTTCACATACTTTTTCCTCCATGCACTGTGAATGTTTACATTACTTTTTCTTGCAACTGTATTTGTGTATATATATATATATATATATATATATAATACTTTTTGTATCGCATTATACATCTTCGCGCCACCACATCGTACAAACTGCATGCACCGAACCATTACGTCTGTACTGAACTGAATATATATACACTACCGGTCAAAAGTTTTAGAACACCTCAATTTTTCCAGTTTTTATAAAAATGTATGCAGTTTAATGTTTCAATGTAATGAAAGCATAGAACAAAATAAACAATTGGAGATAAAAAATAAATAATGGAATAGTTTTGTTTAACAAAATGTTATTTATATTTTGGACTCATCTGCACATAACTGCACATTAGTTGTGCAACACATTCTTTACTTTCACCCTTCTGTCCCTTTTCATTCCAAACCAGCTCGATGGGGTTTAAGTCTGGAGACTGTGCTGGCCATTCCATGATTTGAAGGCTACGTCTTGTTATTTTCCTCTAAAGTAGTCCTGACATAGCCTAGAAATGTTTTGGGTCATTATCTTGCTGTAGGATGAACCCCTGACCAACTAGGCGTATACCAGAGGGTATTGCAAAATGCTGTGTTGGCTGTTTTGATTCAGGGTGCCACTCACTCTATGGAAGTCTCTGACTCTGGATCCAGCAAGAGAGCCCCAGACCATCACGATTCCTTCTCCATGTTTGACAGTTGATGTCACACAACAAGGAACCATCCTTACTCGACGGCATACAAAAACCCTGCATGATTAACCAAAAATGTCAAATTTGTATTAATCGGTCCATAAGACCTTTTTCCAGTCTTCAGTAATCCACATGCGGTGCTTCTTGGCCCAGGCAAGTCTCTATTTCTTAATTTGTCTTGATTTTGTTGTGACTTTGGGTCTGCCAGACCTCTTCCTGTCAGAGGTTCCTCCAGTTTCCCAGTGCATTTTCATGGTGTAGGAAACTGTACACACTGACACCTTTGCTTTCTTTGCAATTTCTCTAAAGGAAATACCTAAACTTTTAAGGGTCATAATGGACTGTCTGTCTGTCTTCCTTTGTTATTTGCCTTTTTCTTGCCATTATGAGCGCAATACACTACTTCCTGCAGTACAACACTGTCCAAATAATGCTCAAGAGGGTGTAGTAACAAAGTCTGTTCCAACACTGCTTTTACACAGACAGAGGGTTTTTGTAAGTAATCAACAGAAGTTGGGACACTTAGGAACTGTTAGCATAAACTTTCAAGGCTTAATTTTACTTCCATTGATGCAGAACAGCTGTAAAAGGCCTTTTTGTATAACTCTGAAATATATATATTATTTTTCAGTTTTTGGTAACCTCTGGCAGTTTACCGCTTACCTTTGTACCATTTCAGGTTATTCACTGGACTTCACTTTTCACTTTTGCCCGGTAGTGTGTATATATATATTTTTTCCCCGTGGTATCGAAATGAGTATCGAGAACCGTGGAATTTCGTGGTATTTGTATCGACTACTACATTTCTGTTATCGTGACATCCCTAGTCACAAGGCCCTGTGGATTTGTAAATGTGTGATTGTTATTTTCTCATAAAACGTGAAAATGTGTGTTGATAGGATTAGCTTCTTTATATATTATACATGCCTCTGACGTAGAACCTATATGCTAGATGTGAATCTGCCATGTCTGATTGTTGTGCTAGATGCATATTTGGCTTTTTGCATTGTGGTGTGTGACTTTGTCCACCCTCCAATACACCCTGGCCTATGCATTTCTTGCTTGTTTGCCATATAAAGAGTTCTTTGGATCACATGTTAAAGAAAAAAAACACTAAAGTCTAATTGTGATCATTGTTACAATACCTGGAGCGACAGCAATAGAAAGAGTGGCTTGGTTGCAGGGTTGTGACCCTCCAGAATCTTCCGAACCCTTTGAGTATAGAGCAGGGTGGAGTACCTCCCTTCCCAGCCCCAAGCCACAGCTTCGTTGTCATGGAGGTCATACCCGCATATCCCAGGACCATCACATGATCCATAGCTGAACACAAAGAAGAGAAAGACAGATGTACATAAACTGAATAATAGCAATGTTTATGGTTAATATGTAGTTGCAGGACTTTTTTCCCTTTCGGCAAATGATAAGAAATCCACCATTAGCGTTGCTTGAGTCAATGTTGACATCTACCCCTGCTTGTTATAATTTAGGTAGGCTAAACGTGCTGACATTATCAGGTAGTCTAAGTGCAAAGTCATCAAGTCAAACTCTTCGGGAACCATCACCTTATCACGGTGGAGAGATTTATGTGTCCCTATGACCCTGAGAGCTGTGTTGTCTGGAGCATTGTGCTTCTGGTAGGGTTTCCCAAGGAAAAGTGGACGCAGGAGAGTGGCAAGAGTAAGTATTGTTCAAAAGACTTTTCATGAAACATCTAAGAGAAGGTGCCCTGCCCGGAGGAAGCCCTCAAGTATTCCGCCTTCCTAGAGACCCTGAATGGAGTCCTGTATTGAGCTCCAGTAGGGAACTCCATAGTTCTGCTGGGAGACCAACGAGCATGTGGGCAATGATGGAGACACCTGGAGAAGTGTGATTGGGAGGAACGGCCTCCCTGATCTAAACCTGAATAGGCGTCAATAACAAATACCATGTTCGAACATAAGGATGCTCATACAGATGTTACCAACTCAAAACTTGTTTTTTGTCACCAAGCTCCCCAGAATGACGCAGCATGTCACCTATTGTCTTTGGGTTTTGGTTGCAGTTTCGTCAAATAACCACCAGGTGGCGTTCATCAGTCCGAGCAATAGAATATTTATTTGCAAATCTAGCGTAGTGTGAACACAGTGAATGAAATACAGGGTTGTCACATTTTACATTCCTAGAGGAATTATGAAAGTAGACAACTGGCTAGTAAATAAAGGTTATACTTTTTTTTTAACCTGCTGCATTTTAAATAATACACATAATTTTTTTATAACATCCCAAAGAAAGTGTTAAATTGTGCTGACATTGTATTCTATAATTGTATAATATTGCAAGTGTAATTTTAGTATGTATTACGGGTGATCAACTAAGAATTATTATTTAAACGATGAACACCATGTAGTATTTAAATTGGAAGTTTGCTTTGCTTTGTTTAAATGGTTAAAATATATCCAAATACGCTTGGTGTTGGTCAAGTTTTTGTTACACACATCTAATATGCCTATACATTTTCTTTTCAGTCTATCCAAAATAAAAGGCACAAAAACAGAAAATAGTGACAAGTTCTCGTAGGAAAAACATAAATAACAGATGAAATACAGCAGTTAAGCCTGCAGAGGAATATATTACTTTGTTCAGTATGGAACTTTCTGTAGTGGTGTCCAATCAATATTACAATTGCTGTGCTGTATATCGCAACAGTAAAGTGAAAATACATTACTTAAATTCAGCATCATCAATTCAGAATCAAACACAAACTTCTAAGGAAGAGGGCAGGGATAGTGCCGTCACTACAACCCTTTTAATAAGAGCGGTAAAGATACGTTTCATGTTCTAAGTAATGTTCAGCGAGTTGAAAAGGATACAACTTGAAAATTTTCCAATAAAGCACATTGTTTTACACATTCTTGGCCATCATTGTACCAAAGCCTTACATCATACCTTCATTTTTAACTATAAAGTGTATGCTGATATCCATTTAAGGTGGTGTAAATAAAATGTAAAGGCAGGCAGATATTACCATCAGTGTATGTATGAATGTTATGAAGATTCATAATTTTGTTGCTGCTTGTACCTAGAGCTGTCGCGATAACCGCAAAATTGGAATACCGCGGTGTTGCTAACCCAAACGCAGGCCGTGGAAAGCAACCGCCGGTACCGCAAACCGCAATGTTTACATTTTATTTTTTTCATGAGGCTAGCCCATCAAATATGACGTCTGATCTAGGGCGTGTGCGCTATCTAAGCACAAATTCCTCCAGCCCCATATTAGCCGGTTGTAGCCTCTTATACTGTATTGGTCCGAATATAGGACGACCCCCCCCCCTTTTTCAAGAATCATTTTTGGAAAAACACATTTTGAAGAGCAAATGTTAAATATTAATTATACTAAAAATACATTAAATAAAACTTGCTGTACCGTTTTTGCACATTCTTCTATCACATCAGTGGTTATTTAGCTTTGGCGATTCCCAGTGCCTTAAGTTGAATGACCGCTCTATGGGAATTCTTTCATTACGTTTTCAGTCACTATTCTATTTAATATTCTTTATTTAATAATTAATCATCGTCATATTTCCCATCTGATCTTTTGGCCCAACATCTGCTGGACAATGTTACACGTGATAACTAGTAGGCCTACTAAACTGGTAGAAAGCCTATGATCCTGCACAATTGTCTCACCATGGACTGAGATCACGTTGTCTATAAATGACCCAGAATCACACTATTTCGGAAGCTCTGCGCAACGAACTTGACCATTCAAAACAAAAACATGGCGATAATACCGCAAGTCCTTGCGGTGATTAAGGGTGCCCCAATACCGCAGACCGCGGTAAGTTCATTGACATTGTACCTGACAAATCAAGCAATACAGAATGCCTGCTGAGACACTTATTGCATTATATTTTGAATTACATAAATAAAGGCATTATCACCATAAGGATACAGAATAGGCAGACATTGTTGCATAAAAAAAGTGTTTTATGGAAACATTCATGTAACCTGTTATACAGTTAAATGTAAAATGTTGAAGGTTTTATATATTCCCCTAAAGGTCTGATAGATTCACCTGTTTTTAAATGTACAGACTAGGCTACTGATTGTAGCCTAAATTTAGATTTGAAACAATTAATGGTCAAAACTACTGCATCATAGTTTATTACAGTGGATGGTGTGTAGACTATTTCTATTTGCCAACAAGGGCTACAGTTCTCGGGCCAGTTGGCTTCTAAGTCCAGGGCCGTTTTTCAGTCCCAGTTCGACCCTGCCACTCACAACCCAATTTTGTTCATGTCTGTGAAATTGGTAATTAATAGGCCTACTTTCATAATGGTGTATTTAACTGTAGGCCTACCCATAACGAAAATACTACGTAACATCCTGCCTCCGTCTAATCCAACAATGTTAGGCGATGAATTGCACATATAGATAATATAGGTTACTACACGGTAAACGATGTGCAAGAAGGCTATATATTTTGCAATATGGGACTCGAACTGGTCTGGTCTCGGTCTCGACTCGGTCTCGCTCTGCCTTGATCTTGTCTCGGTCTCGGAACACTCTGGTCTCGGTGAAGACTTGAGCTGTGTCTCAAATCACGCACTTGTGTACTTATACTTAATATTTTGAGTACATAGTGCGCATAAACTGACAAGTTTGCCAAAATGCAGTGCACTCAAAGTAGCCGTTGGCATTCACAAAATGCTCCAAAAATTGAATGTGGAACGATGCACACTTCATGCACTCAACCACTTTTTGGGCTAGCAGCGGAAAGGAAGTTTTGAAAAGGTCAGCAGTGGGATTGTCAGCTCTGAACACCACGCCATACAAACATACATTTTACATGTTTATAAAATGTTATAAATTCCCAGATAACTTTAATATACACAGTCGTAAAACTATAGCCGTCCGTATTATTGGGTCAATTTTCCAGTCTATAATGATTTGGTCAAATTGACAATTACGTGGATGCTAGCTAGCTAACAGCTGCATATTATTACCAGGCATGGGATTATTTTGATGAATGATGCCATGATGTTGAGCCATTCGTTATGGCCCCCTCACTGACAATGGGGTGAGCCTCAAGTGTCTGACGCTGCACCTTAATGTGGGCTAAATCAATTTAAATATAGCCAGTTATGCTCCATCATACAATGCATTCATGTAAGTTTACACAAATGCAGGATGTACAGTATCTCACAAAAGTGAGTACACCCCTCACATATTTGCAAATATGTTAGCATATCTTTTCATGTGACAACAATGAAGAAATTACAATTTTCAGTGTAAATTTGCCCCACCAGATCTAAATGGTAGCGCTCCACCTCCTGCACAAGTTTTGGCTCCTTCCTTCACAGTGAGGTGACGTTCCACATCCCCAGAGCCAGCCTCTGCCGCCCGGTTCTGGTCCGTCGAGGTCCCTGACCTTTGCTGCCACCCGTTTGACAGCGCACCCGACCCCTATGGTTCCTCCCTGGTGGGCCCATAGGATGAAGAGGAGGACGATGCCACGTTGCTTCTTCGGGCTGTGCCCGGCTGGGCTCTGTGGCAAACCCAGCCACCAGGCGCTTGCCAACGAGCCCTCCCTCTGGGCCTGGCTCCAGACGGGGGCCCCAGGCTTCCTCCGGGCAGGGTAACCTCTCCTCTTAAATTATCTTTCATAAGGGTCTTCTGAACCATTCTTTGTCTGGCCCCTCCCGAGACTACTTTGCCTTGGGAGACCCTACCAGGAGCACAAGGCTCCAGACAACACAGCTCTCAGGATCATAGGGACACACAAACCTCTGCATCACGATAAGGTGATGGTGCCCGAAGAGGGCTATTCATCATTCGTAACATCACAGAATAACCGCAGCCTTCTAAAAGCAAGCTACCGAGGCAACAACTGTCTGTGTCAGACAAACGTAGCCTTCCGTGGATTAGCATGGACGCAGCGGAGGGTGGCGTGAGTAGTGGAGACCCGGATCGGATGTCGGCGATGAGGCGAGACTCCAGTCAATGGGGGATTGTCTGACGCAGCTGGTAGCGGGTTTCCAGCAGCTGACGGATATTCAGACCCCCCTCTCGGCCGACGAAGCCCCGGCGATGGCGAGAGCCCAGGCGACGGGTTTGTCGGCTGGGGAACAGGCGTCTCGTCGCGCTCTGGTGAGTGAACCACAGAGGTCCCCCCCCCGATAAGTATGATGATCGTCCATGGTTGTCAGGGTTTACTTTTCCAATGTGAGCTGTATCTGGATGAAGGGCAGCTCACCGACAGGGAGAGGATATCCCTGATTACCTCCTTCCTCACCGGACGTGCCCTCAGCTGGGTGACGGCAGTTTGGAGTAGCAGGGACGAGGCGATGCGGTCTTTTCCCTTTTTCATCGCACGGTTCCGGTCGGTGTTTGAACACCCAGAGGAGGGGAGAGATGCTGGCGAACGGCTCTTGTGGCTCCAGCAGGGTAAGAACACTGCCGCAGAGTATGCTCTGTCTTTCAGGACGGTGTCGGCGTCCAGCGGCTGGAACGAGCCGGTTCTGCGCACCGCGTTCAGCCAAGGGCTGCGGACTGGGGTGCGCATGGAGCTGGCTAGTGTCCCACGGGACCTGTCGTTGGACGCCTACATCGACCGGGCCATTGCAATCGACAGACAGACAGCTCCGCGAGCAGGACTGCCTGGGTCGTCGATTGCATTCTCCTCCCTCAGGGAAGAGCTCGGAGCCGGAGACGATGGAGCTGGGGAGCGTGAAGCTTTACAGCGGAGGAACGAGACCACCAGAGACGTCGGGGCCAGTGCCTGTTCTGCGGTAAAAGGGGGCACATTCGTAAGGAGTGTCCCCATTCCAAAACGAGAACAGGAATGGGGGTGAGTACCAAGCGGACCCCACCGAGCACGGTGGGGGCGCTGAGTGTGTATAGCATTTCTGCGCCTTTCTGTTTCTCGTGGTGGTGTCTGGCGGTTCTTATTCCCATGTCACTTCAGCCCTGATTGACTCTGGTGCCGCTGGGAGCTTCATTGACCAGTCGCTGGTGTTCTCGTTGCAGCTGCCATTGCGGAAGCTGAGGTCCACCATTCCCATCAGGGCGCTCGACGGTCAACCAGTGGGTCCTGGGGTCGTACCCACGCTACTTGGCTGCTCTCCCTGACCGTCAACGGTTGTCACCAAGAGAGACTAGAGCTCCTGGTGCTGGCATCCTCCACCCACCACGTCATCCTGGGTCTCCCGTGGCTACAACAACATCACCCCGTCATCTCATGGACGAAGAGGGAGATCCAGGGATGGTCGACGATATGCCGGAGGACCTGCCTACAGACGGTATGTAGAACTACATCTGTGAAGAGCCTGCAGAGTGCCCTGCAACCCCACATACAAGCGGAGTACCAGGACCTGGCTGATGTCTTCAGTGTAGACCGGGCAAAGTGTCTCCCTCCCCACCGCTCCTGGGACTGCGCCATTGACCTGGTGGCTGGAGCTTCGCCCCCCCGGAACAAGATCTACCCGCTCTCGGTGGCGGAGACGTCGGCGATGGAGGAGTATGTGGCCGAGGCGCTGGAGCAGGGACTCATACGCCACTCAACCTCTCCAGTGCCCTCTTGCTTCTTCTTCGTGGGCAAGAAGGACAGGGGGCTAGGACCATGCATCGACTTCCGGGGACTCAACAACATCACGGTCAAGTTCAGATACCCGATGCCCCTCGTCCTGCCCACCATCGAGCAGCTTCGGGGGGTGAGGCACTTCACCAAACTGGACCTCCGGAGTGCATACAACCTCATTCGTGTCCGGGAAGGAGACAAATAGAAGACCGCCTTCAGCACCACTGACACACATTGGGCCACTATGTGTACCTGGTCATGCTGTTTGGGCTGGCCTACGCCCCAGCCGTTTTTCAGTCGTTTGTGGACGAGGTGTTCCGGGATATGTTGGGGAGGTTCGTCATAGTCTACAGCGATGACATCCTCATCTACTCCCCAACCGTCCCGGAACACGTGGCCCACGTGCGTGCTGTCCTTCATCGGTTGCGGCAACACAGACTCTTCGTGAAGGGGGAAAAGAGTTCCACCAAGCCGCCGCCTCCTTCCTGGACTACAGAATCACTCCAGAGGGGGCCAGGATGGAAGAACTAAAGGTGGAGGCCGTCAGGAACAGTCCCGAAGACTGTGAAGGAGCTACAGTGTTTCCTGAGGTTTGCAAACTTCTACCGCCGGTTCATCCAGAACTACAGCACCATCGCAGCGCCCCTCACGTTGTTGTTGCAAGGAAAGCCGCACCACCTCTGCTGGACCTCGGAGGCAGGGGCCGCCTTCGACAACCTACGGAGGCGGTTCACGTTGGCGCCCCTCCTCATCTACCCAGATCCCCTCAAGAACTTCGTCGTGGAGGTCGACGTTTCCGAGGTCGGGGTAGGGGCGGTCTTCTCCCAGCTTCACGGCAGCTCCCCGCAACTACACCCATGCGCTTACTTCTCCTGAAAGCTGTCGGCTGCGGAGAGGAACTACGACGTGGGGTACCAGGAACTACTGGCGGTGAAGTTGGCCCTGGAGGAGTGGAGACACTGGCTGGAGGGCGCCCGTGAGCCATTCACTGTGCTCACGGACCACAAGAACCTGGAATACATCCGTGCTGCCCGGCGTCTCAACTCCCGCCAGGCCAGGTGGATGGAGTTCTTCACCCGGTTCCGGTTCACCCTTACTTATTGGCCTGGGTTTAACAACACCTCGGCCGACGCACTCTCCCGCTTACATGAGGGGGACCAGGCACCGGCCGTCATTTTACCCATCTTACCGGCAGACTGTGTGGTGGGTCCCGTGGAGTGGGATGTCGATGCTGAGATCCGCAGGGCCAGCCGGCGGGACCCACCACCTGCCACCTGTCCCCCGGGGAGGACCTTTGTTCAACGGAGGGTGCGCGGCCGGCTTGTGACCTGGGCTTACCAGAAGCCAGCTACTGGACACCCGGGGGTGGACCGGACCACTGAAGCGCCTTGTGGGAAGTACTGGTGGCCTGGTTTGGAGAGGACTGTGCGCCACTACGCCCGGTCATGTCGGACGTGCACACAGTCTAAGGCGCCGCGGCATGTAGCTGCTGGTCTTCTCCACCCACTACCAGTGCCTCAGCGACCTTGGAGCCACATTGCAGTGGACTTTGTCACAGACCTACCATCATCAGAGGGGCAAACGGCCATCTTGGTAATTGTGGATCGGTTTTCCAAGATGGTCCGGTTTGTCCCTCTGGCCCGACTGCCCACTGCCCTGCAGGTCGCTGAGGTGCTTTTTCAGCAGGTCTTCCGGCTCTACGGCCTTCCGGAGAACATCGTCTTGGACCACGGGCCCTAATTCACATCGAGGGTATGGAAGGCCTTCATGACTTGCCTCGGGGTTGCGGTCAGCCTCACGTCCAGGTACCACCCCCAGGCCAACGGTCAGGCGGAGCGGACGAACCGGGAACTCTGCTGTTTTCTGCAGACGTATTGTGCGGACAGCCCCCACGACTGGGCCAGGTACCTCCCCTCGGCTGAATACGCCCAGAACTCTCTGCGCCAGTCCTCCACGGTGCGGACCCCGTTCCAGCTGGTTCTTGGACATCAGTCACCTCTCTGCCCCTGGACGGGGACCCCGCCTAGTGATGTCCCAGCAGTGGAGGACTGGTGTCGTTGAGCCGGGGAGGTCTGGGCCGCCACGAAGGTCCGCCTACAGACGGCAGCAGACCAGCAGAAGGGACTAAAGACCAAAAGCGGTCCGACGCCTTGGTCTACAGCCTGGGGGACAGGGTGTGGCTGTCCGCACGGGACCTCCCGCTCCGCCTGCCAAGCAAGAAACTGGCGCCCCGGTACGTGGGGCCCTTTAAGGTTTTCCGGAGGGTCAACGAGGCTAATCTCAATAATATATTCCTTAAACTTCTTATAGTCAGACATACCGCTCCGATCGAGAATATTGCGCATCTTCTGATCCAGCCCTGCTTCGGCCTTACCTCGGATATTGTCTGTGTTTGAATGGGTCCGGGCCATCTCTGATAGCTGTTGCGGGGCTATTAAATACATTTTCTGAGCAGTTTTCATAGTATCTCTAGCGTCTAGTCAAATGTTCAACAGCGCTCGTTATGAAAGGCAGAGCTATGGTTAACAATGGCATAAGAAACCCCCCAGACTGGTTTAATAGTTTATGTTTGCTTTTAAGACTCGCCTTCTTATTTGCAAACAATTTAATTGCCTTCTTTTGACGCTTCAGTTTTACAATATGTTTTGGAGTTGGAGGGACATTGCCCCTCACAACATTTAAAGCTATCTCGCAAAGTGCAAGAATGAAATCGTTTGAGCAATGGGTCATGTTGGAATATAGGGTGGTGTCTTCTCACCCAGTTCCAGCATGTTCATTTATGGAGTTGAAGTAGGAGGAGACACTGTGTCCAAGTTTATAAAAATCAGCTTTAATATAATAATAGTA